>CAXITT010000239.1:530565-590820 GCA_964033795.1 Lymnaea stagnalis | reverse complement strand
CAACACAATCTATGTCCTCTTTTTTTTAAGTTTGAATAAAAATAAATTTAAAAGTTAATAATTAAATTTTTTTTTATTTTTTCTTTGTTTTTTTTTAAGGGAAATTTCTTTTTTTTTTTTTTTTTTTTTTGGCTTTCAAACAACACAAATTCTTCAAATTTTCTTTTTAAATTTAATTAAATTAATTAATTTTATTCATAGTACTTCATGACCTTTTTAAAAAACAAAAAAAAAAAAAAAAAAAAAAAAAAAAAAAAAAAAAAAAAAAAAAAAGCCACACTCATTTTTTAAAGGAGATAATAAAAAAAATGACTTTTTATTTAATTTGTCTATTAACTTAATCTAAACGATGTATTTTCCTTGGCTCGGCTTCATGTTATTTTGTCGTTTAAAACTAGCTTCATCCTTCAATTGCCAAATACGTAAATTGCAGGTGGAAAAAAAATGTGCGCAATAACTTTAACTTGAATAGCAGCCATGCTTTGACAGAGGTTCAGTCTTGCTAACAGGAGAATAGCAGCCATGCTTTGACAGAGGTTCAGTCTTGCTAACAGGAGAATAGCAGCCATGCTTTGACAGAGGTTCAGTCTTGCTAACAGGAGAATAGCAGCCATGCTTTGACAGAGGTTCAGTCTGGCTAACAGGAGAATAGCAGCCATGCTTTGACAGAGGTTCAGTCTTGCTAACAGGAGAATAGCAGCCATGCTTTGACAGAGGTTCAGTCTTGCTAACATGAGAATAGCAGCCATGCTTTGACAGAGGTTCAGTCTGGCTAACAGGAGATAATTCACAACTTTTGAACTTAACTGAAACAAAACAAAACTTGTCCCTAAAATAATGGTTTGTTGTTTGTTGTTTGTTCAGCGACCACACTTTTCTTTCAGATTTGTGACGAAGCATCATTGGTTATCAGTTTGTGACAGAAATATAAAGCTAACCGTGAAAATATTTCATTTATTATTTTCATAAAAATAATTTTAAACAAAACGTTTGTTTAAAAATTGTTTCAAACTGAACAAAGAGTTGTCTATCCTGCTTTGAGACTGGCCGGGGTCGAGACGATCCCCGTCACAGGTACAGAGGCGCAATGCCAACCAACAGACCCGCAAGGGCTAATAGTCCCGCAAGGGTTAATAGTCACGCAAGGGAATTATTGGGAGTGACTACCTCAATATTGCAGTACTTCTGAGGGCACACTCCCCACCAAAAAATAAATTAAAAAAAAATTATCAGGGGGAAAATATGCTCTGACAGTTCCTTGTTGTCTTAATCAGACCTTAAACTCTTCTTTACGCATAACACGTACCCTCCATCACGCTCAGACAGTAAGGCAACTAGAACATAGGTTCACCTACAAAAAAAAAAAAAAAAAAAAAAAAAAAAATAGAGAAAAAAATCTTTCTCTATATACAATTAACATTGACACATTTCATCTTTAGGCCAAACAAAAATTCAACAAGATCCTATTGTATCTATTTTGTTTAAAATAAAGCTGCAGCTTTTAATATTAAGAATTTATTGACTTGTTTCTCCGAAGAGCAACGAACATGAAGCCGGTTCTTCACCTGCTCGCGGTCTGTGCACTCGCCTGGACGTGTGAGGCCGGGATTCAAGCCCACCCCCCTCAAACACTGCAGAACGCCACCAATCTCTTCAACTGGCTCTCTGGGCTCGTCGGGGACGGTAGCTCAAAGACGACCCAACCCAATACAGAGATCAAGTATAACGATAACGTTGGTGAGGTGATTTTTTCTCAATGAAGTATCTGATAGATTTTTTTTTTTAAATTAATTTTAAAAAAACAACAACGAAACAACTATATCTGAATAATTAACTTGTAGTAAGTTTCTGAGGGGTTGAAATACACATAATGGCAAAACCTATATAGGATGGCGCATACAAAATATCCAAACTATTTAAGTGACACCTACTAATGTCCAAACTTATATAAGATGGCACATACTAAATATCCAAATTTAATTAATTTGTTTCTAATCGTTTATGTTTCCAGTTCATCTGATATGCAAATTCATTGATTTCATGCGTCACTAACGTATTTTCATGTGTCTAACATTTCATGTAAACTACATAGCTATACTATAAGATAAGAGTTTTTGTATTTACCTGTTTTTGCTATCGAAGACTTTTTGGCCTAAAACATTCACTTTATGTACTTGTCATTCTTCAGGGTTTTCTCTCCCAATTGTATATTTCTTATTGCTTCAACCGGATTGCAGTCCTCCACGTATTTCTCTTAATTCAATATGTCTGCCATTTCCTGTAAACTGTGTCTGTGTCTGTATTTCTGCTGTCAAAGGGTTCTTGGCTCAAACAACCAATTTTGCAGTGTCCTTCTTGGGGTATTTATCTACCCAATGCATATCTCTTATTGCTTCAACCTTAACGCAGTCCTCTTCGTATTTCTCTTACATTGCATTTACATCCATTTGTCTGACCAGTGACCAAATGTCCACCAAACATTATTTTCGTCCTGGACGGCTCGGACAGCGTCTCGCCCATCGGGTTCCAGCACGCCAAGACGGCCATGAACAGAGAGATCAGGGCCGTGACCGAGGCGTTCGCCAACGCGGATGTTGGAGTCATCCTCTTTAGGTGGGTAGTCCTGGTCTTGTGTCTATTTACGTCAGGGACATCCTCATCAGGTGGGTAGTTTTTTTATCGTGTCTAGTTAGGTCAGGGACATACTCTTCAGGTGGGTAGTCCTGACGTGTGTCTAGTTACGTCAGGGAATCCTCTTCAGGTGGGTAATCCTTGACTCGTGTCTAGTTACGTCAGGGTCATCCTCTTCAGGTGGGTAGTCCTTGTCTGATATCTACCTACGTCATAGCTTTGAGAGTAGAACTGCGACAGCTGGAGAGTCCTGGCATTAAGACAAAGAAAAACACATGCATTGGTCAGAAAAGAAGCATGGTGTATTCGGATGTGTATTACGTATTTTGAACATTATCAATGCAGTGGATAAATCGCAGACTATCGTATGAACTGTATGAGTAAAGAACTTTAACAATGTTGTGTCTACGTATGAACTGTATGAGTAAAGAACTTTAACAATGTTGTGTCTACGTATGAACTGTATGAGTAAAGAACTTTAACAATGTTGTGTCTACGTATGAACTGTATGAGTAAAGAACTTTAACAATGCTGTGTCTACGTATGAACTGTATGAGTAAAGAACTTTAACAATGTTGTGTCTACGTATGAACTGTATGAGTAAAGAACTTTAACAATGTTGTGTCTAGTACACATTGCTTTCTTGCCACTTCTGGCATAATAAAAAGATGGAGGGTCCATTAATATGTGTTTGTTTTGTACGGGATTAAAGTTAGTTTCATTTCGTATTGTTTTAACAAATCTGTTGTCGGATTTTTAAAAAGCGATAGCCACTAAGATATTATTCCTTTTACGCGTTATTGAAACGAGAAGCAATTTGCTTTGCTCCATTAAAAGTTATGTTTACAAAATCGTTAGAATTTTTGTGTAATTATTTATTTTACGCATGTTTTTTCTAGTGACGTCACAGAAGAGATTCCTCTAAAAACTCGCTCAGCCAAAGAGATTGACGACCTGATCAAACAAGTGGACGCTCTGAAACACCCGCGCAGGAAGACATCCATACCCACTGCACTTAGGAGAGCAAGGTAAGGTTTACCAGTGTGCTGATGGTATTCGCATACAAGAGTTTTTCTTTTTTAAAATCTTGACGACTTTTCTTTCAAAGTTTCCTCCGGGTAGAAACTCAGCACCGCCATCGTTGGATCGGCTAATTTTTATTAATAAAATACTTAAATTGTGTTCCAATATTTAAATAACTTGAGGGTATGAAGAATTAAAAAATTTAGACTTCGTATGATGTGATGCATTGGTGTTTAGGTAATTATGTACACTTGTGATGGCGGATCTCTAAAACACAGTTCTCAAACAGCAAACGCCACGTTTCTTGCGTCAATGTTGAAATGTTATGTCAAATTTATGAGAGGGTTGGCTGAAATTAAAACAACCTTTGTCAACTCCACCCCAGACAAAACCTCTTAGATTACTCCGTGATTGAAGGCCGGGCGCTCAACGGCGAGAGGAGTGGCAACATTATCGTTTTATTGTCTGACGGCAACCCTGACAACCAGAGAGCAACCATCCAGGTGAGTACATCCATGGTAATTCATGTCCAGCGATGTTGGATCCCGTTTGTGGCTCATCGATTGTAAGGGTTTAACTAAGACAACAATAAAAAATTTTAAGGTGTGTCTTAAAGACAAATAAAATTGAAACATAAAAATTATTACTAACAATTTTATATTCCATTTTTAACAGTCATTTTTAAATTTTCGGCATTTTTTCGGCTTCGGCCGAAAGTCATTTTAAACTTTCGGCCTATTTTCGGCTTCGGCCGAAATCAGAAAATCACTTTCGGTCGGTCTCTACCATAGAGCCTCACCTACAGTTTTAGTGCAGCTAGAATCAGCTTTCGTCAGAGTGTGCAATAAAATTATTGTTGCTATTACATCCGTAATTTCGTACAGTCGGTATAACTTTCTGAGTAGGCAACATGTGGGAGCATGATCGATGGCGTCATGGGTTCAGCACCCCTCATACAAAATTATTTATCTTAAAACTAAATGGACAAACAAAACCCAAGACAAAAAACAGCATAGTCTTATCACGTTTAACTTTCGTTGCTCTATAAATCAAACTGTTGTGTTAACATATAATATTTCGATTGGAAGAATGCAAAGCTAATGAAATTCCTTTTTTTTTTGGTTTTGTTTTGTTGTGTTGTGTTACTATGTAATAATTCTAATGGAAGAATGTGACGCTGATAAATTTCATTGTTTTCTGTTGTGTTTGCACAGGAAGCAAAGATCTCTAAAGATCATGAGATCTTGATCATCAGCTTGTCCCTAGAAGACGCCTTGTTGGAACTGCTGAAGGACATCTCACACATTGTGCAGGAGTACAGAACAGCCATCGATTGGGTGTCACTTATCGCTTGTCCAAGTGAGTACAGCGACATTATAGTTGGTCGAAAGGCCATTTCGATCCACTTCTAAGAATTCTGGTTGAAAAGAAACAAATTAAGTTGAAGCATCACAGCTTTTTTGTAATGGTATTTTATGCACTTTATTTCAATAACTTTAACCTAGTTGTATTTTGAAGTCTTAAAAAAAATACATTTGATTTGATAAAGAGCCTTTTTCATCCAAGGCCACCCTTAGCAATATGTTAAGGGATGTTCGGTTTGCTGTGACAACCAATGTTGGGTTGGCTGTGATATCTCTATGTCATTAGGTCAGTTGTATTGTATCCAATTTTCTATCATTTTCAGGCCGTATTTTGCCAGACGTCCCCAAAGAATCAGGTCTGTTACTTTAAAAAAAAATCATTTAATATTTTTCAACACAATATTTCCACACTTTGTTAACCCAGTTTTATGTCTACCCGTGTTAATGTCTGTTATAGAGACCGACCGAAAGTTACTTTCTGATTTCGGCCGAAACCGAAAACAAGCCAAAATTTAAAAATGATTTTCGGCCGAAACCGAAGCTGAAAACAAACGCTTAACGAGACTTTTGGTCGAAATCGAAGCCGAAACCAAAAGCTTAACAAGACTTTCGGCCGAAAACGAAATTCGGTTGGTCTCTAGTCTTGTATAACTTTTTCTGTGCCAATCCTATACAACAGCTAATTTAAATATATTATATGCTACTTTTATAGTACTTGAATTTAATGTCTTCTAAAACATCATTTCCCTAACTTTTAAGTTTGGTGGACCGGTGGTCACATTAGTAGTTAAGTTTTCATTTGATTTAATCACACATATTTATTTTGAGCGGACCGGCAACGTACGCTGTTCATAAAAGACGCCATTTTCCCCGTAAAACTGTATCTCAATTTTGTGTATGTATCAGTTTGTCGAGATGTCCTCTTGGTCGTTGATGGGTCGGACAGCGTCCTGCGTCACAAGGAGATCGTGCGTCAGTACCTGGCGTACACTGCCCTCCGTTACCGCAGGGTGACCAACGCCGTGGGGGTCAACATCTATGGAAGTGACCCAAGCATACAGGCCAGTAACACGAGACTCAGGGTGAGTAACTCAAGGCCATGTTGGGAAAATTTTCCAATAACTCACAACAACATGTAAAAGAAATAGATTTCTGTAAATTTATTCTATACTAGCGAGAACCCGGCATGCGCTACAATGCCACTCAAAGACAAAAAAAGTGTTTGTGTTTTCATTACGTTTTTTAACTAATTTTTAAATAGAAAATATGTTTTTGTTTTTTCCGTCTGGTGAGTACACAAAAAAGTTTTTTTGTTTTTTTTTAAC
Source organism: Lymnaea stagnalis (assembly GCA_964033795.1). NCBI lineage: Eukaryota > Metazoa > Mollusca > Gastropoda > Lymnaeidae > Lymnaea > Lymnaea stagnalis. The sequence goes on along the minus strand of CAXITT010000239.1, from coordinate 584,477 downwards.
CGTGAGCAGGCAACATACAACTGTGCACGTGAGGAACATTGGTTTTTAAAATTTAGTCAACGCTACTGTAGCGATCGATCCATTCATTCAGTAGTTCTGTTTGAAATTATATTTATATAGGTCACAGAAAAAAATAATAAGAACCCGGGCCAATGTTCCCTTTAAGCTGCGTGGCTGTGCGGCCGTGCGGCCGCGCAGCTATCTCACAGACGCCGCGCATCAGGTTTGAGTATCCGCGCAGCAAATTTCCATGCAACTGTGTGTTTATGTTTGTGGGCTGTAAAATGTTGCACACAAAATAATTGATGCTGTAAAACTTTGCACACAACAGTTCGATTTTGCACACGAACCAGCAAACCTTAGATGGAACATTGCCCCCGGCCCCAAACGCAAAATTGTAAAATGGTTGTACTAATGCAGAAACCTACTTCTTATGTCACACACAAACTTAAATTTCGCTTGTAATTCTATCCACCCATACAATAACTCTGTTTCAAATTATATTCCTATTGTTCATATAAGAAAAAGATCAGTTAGGGTCCCCGGACTATCTCAAAATGGAAAACCTAATTCAGAAACCTTTGCGGGTGGGCCCGAAATGGAATATTGTAAATTATGCGTAACAATGTAGAAACATTTCGGGCGTGTGTACATCAACTCACAAAAGTTTTATTGCAATCGGGCGAATTGTTATAGTTATAGGATCGATCTATCTATCTATCTATCTATCTATCTATCTATCTATCTATCTATCTATCTATCTATCTATCTATCTATCTATCTATCTATCTATATATCTATCTATCTATCTATCTATCTATCGATCTATCGATCTATCTATCTATCTATCTATCTATCTATCTATCTATCGATCGATCTATCTATCTATCTATCTATCTATCTATCTATCTATCTATCTATCTATCTATCTATCTATCTATCTATCTATCTATCTATCTATCTATCGATCTATCGATCTATCTATCGTAGATAGATAGATAGTATCTATCTATCTATCTATCTATCTATCTATCTATCTATCTATCTATCTATCTATCTATCTATCTATCTATCTATCTATCTATCTATCTATTTATTTATCTATCTATCTATCTATCTATCTATCGATCGATCTATCTATCTATCTATCTATCTATCTATCTATCTATCTATCTATCTATCTATCTATCTATCTATCTATCTATCTATCTATCTATTTATCTATCTATCTATCTATCTATCGATCGATCTATCTATCTATCGATCGATCTATCTATCTATCTATCTATCTATCTATCTATCTATCTATCTATCTATCAAGTAAATTGAGTAGAAGGGAAGTTCACGCATGGCCACCGCCATAGTCCGGAGGGCTGAAGCTAGTATTGGTGTTTGTTTTTTTTTTGTTTAAATAGAGTTTAGATATATGATTTTGGGTAGTATTTAAAGAAAATCGCAAAAGAAATATATGGCACATTGTGATTACCTTGTTAATAAGAAACCTTTACAATGGATTACACCAATGGTTCCCAAACGGAGCGTCGCGGAGTCCTAAGGGCTTCTCGTTCATTTCTCAGGGATTCCGCGGCTGCCCAAGTAAACTTCTAAACACATGATTAACTTGTAAGAAATGGGGTAAAGCTAAGCCCCGCCCCCCCCCCCACTCTCACTGAACATTATTCTAAATAGGGCTCCGCGAGTCAAATACACTGGTAACCACTGGCCTACATAATACTTAATATAAATTTGAAAGAAAACAATATAACCCTTTTTTAAAAAAGAAAGTCCATTGTCACCGTCAGATCACGTGATTTCGTTCTGTGTCTAATTTTGATGTTGTATGGGTGAGCTATAGTGATTTTCCTTTTTGTTACTTCCCTTTCTATCCCACCGATTTTACTCTGGCACGAATGACGTATGAGCTATGACGTATGAACGTGGCGGTGTGTTGAAAAAAACCACGTGGTGAAAAGTGGTGTGTAACTTTTGATGTGAGCAACAAGAAGCCATTTTTTTTAAATGAGTGAGTTATTATTTTGTTAAGGTGAGTACATCTTCGTATTGTGGACAGGAGCTTCTTTTCTTCTACTGTAAACGCCAATTGTTACTGGTTTTTCATTATTGTAGACTGCGTTTAACCAAGAATAAAAATAATTAAAGAATATTGATTACTCAAACTGTCTATTGATTTTTTTGAATTGCTACTGAATATTGTTTTACTGGACATCAGCAAAAGCAACGGAGTTCTAGACTCTGAAATTGTTTCTGTGACCGTACGAAGGGGAACTACAGATGACTATTCGCCACATCCATAAAGAAAATTAGTTTTCTTTTATGAGAATGTGAAAAAAAAAAATCAGACAATATAAGTCCTCTTTAATTTTTATCACTGAAACCTTAACTTGAAGTCAACTATGAGAAAGTCATCGAATATAACTTAACTAAATTCCAAATTGAAGGCATTATCCCCTTGACTCTACTTTGACAAAATCTTCACTGCAGCTTATGGAAGACAAGTACGCCCTCGCAGAGAGCATACGCCTGAAACTGATGTTCCCCAAGACCGGAGGCACCGGAACTGACCTGGCCGTCTTACAGTCAGTTGGAATGCTGGACGACGACATCAGAAACCGACCCTCGACATTGGTCCTCATTACGGACGGTCCCCCATTTGACGTCGCCGCTAGCCGAGGGGTAATTGACATTGTTTCGTTTCATTAATTTTACGCCCAATTCTTGGCTTCTTTTCTCTGTTGTTGACGTTGTAAAACTTGGAAGTAATGAATTGGTAAGGTTATGTCAAAACTTTTGAAAACGTTTTGCCAAAATTTTTTTTTTTTATGAAACCAATTCAAAGTTAACAATGTTACATTTAATACGCACAAATATTACAATATAAACAATAAGAGATTTTCCATGGCTTCAAAATTTACCCTTGATTACCAACTCGTGTTCCATCTTCCCACAGGCCATTAGCTCAGCTCGTAGCCGTGGTTACCACATCATCATAATCCGGGTTGGCACAGCACTGACAGACGCCGTGTTGAGTGAAATAAGCGGTGGTACCCAAGAGGATGTCTTCAGCGTCAATTCATTTACAGACTTGTTTTCTGTCAACTTTGATTCTGCACTTTGCTCCAAAATAAGTGAGTGGTGACCTTTTCTTAACTCTTAATTATTGCTCTATTCGTATTCATCTCTGCTCAATTCTTTTCTGTCCTTAAAATTTGAGTAGAAAGTAATTATCGATGGGAAAAGTCACAATCAATGATGTGAAGGGATCACAATCACCGTTTAAAGGTCCTTATAGTCGTGGTGAATACAAACGTTGGGGCCCAATAAACTAGCCACAGAAAATACATCTTTTTAGCCTCTACAAGGTGGTAGTGCAGAAAAAATAATTCCCGGCCTCATCCCATTTCAAGGAAGTGAACACACAAGCACATCAGATGTATCCATCACAGCTCTAATTTCTTGCACCAATACACCAGGGAGAGTGAAGAAAGAAATCAAATTAATTAAGATTTTTTTTCGACACAATATTACCATGTGGAATTAATCAAATACTCACTTACTAGTTAGATCTATATCTTATTTGTCCCCACTTTTATTCCTAATTTTAACTGTTTTAAATTTTACATTAGTAAAACTTACATCATTTTGCCCTAATAGTATGCACCATAGAATATTGTGGTACGCAATATTTTTGGTTTCAAACAACTCAACTTTCGTTCTAACAGTAACATAGAGCGCTGCTGTTCTAAACATTGAGCTACACTGACTTTATTGAGTTCTTTGAATTTTAACTTTATTTGTTAATTCAAATGTATCTGTAGTTTATTGTATTGTATCTTCTGCTGAAGAAGGCATCCAACCAAAACGTTCTCTTAGTTGTCTTATTTCAAACCTAAAATATTTATTTAGCAAGGAAAACATCCTGCAGAGTTGTATTTAAACTATATGATCCATCTAACTTCTCAAAATATATCTTTAAATCAATTAGGGATTGCTACCCCCCTTCGCCACCCCCACTTAATGGTGAAAGCCGATCCCATTCCCCAATAACTCTGATTGGAAGCATCTGCCTCTTTACCCTTCCACGTAGACGCCCCTGTAGGCAATGCTCGGTAAAAGTTATTATATATTTCTAATTGAAAAAAAAAATATTATTGTTCGGCACACTATTGATAGTTTACTACAGAGCCCAAAACAAAAAAAATTATCCAAAGGTTGTCCATGCAATGTCAGCACACAGTATTGCAGAGCTCTTTATATTTTTCCATGAGAAAACTTGTTCTTGTGGTAAGTTTAAGTAGCATAATAATATTTTAAATATTACAAACAAAAATTGTTTTTAAAAAAAATTAAATTGCGTTATAACTATAATATCTCCCTGCATGCTTTTTGCTGGCTCACTGCAAGTTCCCTGTTGCCTCATTGGTGTATTCTTGATATATCTTAATGTGTTAAAGTCACCAGATTCAGTGAATGAGAAGGGAGGGGCAGGTAGTGTCATTAGAATGCCACCTTCATGAGAAAATCTTATCGGCTAAAAAGTCACACATTTCCCAGTTCCCTATCATCAAACACTGCACAAAGAAAGAACATCCTTAAAGGTGTAGTATCATAGGCATATGAATATTCAGATAAGGATAGTTACTTAAAGATAGTTACCTAAGGATAGTAATAGGGATAACTCTTCACCATTAAGGTCAAACAATCTTTTCAAATAGTACCCTGTAATACATGTCAAATTCAGTTTAGGCTCATTAGAACTCTGACCTCTTCAACTTTTTTGGCCGTCAATCTTCCGCTACAGAACAACCCTGCGTGATCAAAGTCCCTGGTAAAATCATGTCTTTTATCTGACGCCGCGTCCCAAACCCCTTGGTGTCCCAAACCCTTGGTGTCCCAAACCCCTTGGTGTCCCAAACCCCTTGGTGTCCCAAACACCTTGGTGTCCCAAACCCCTAGATGTCCAAAACCCCTTGGTGTCCCAAATCCCTTGGTGTCCCAAAACCCTTGGTGTGCCAAACCGCTTGGTGTCCCAAACCCCTTGATGTCCCAAACCGCTTGGTGTCCCTAACACAGGTACATATCTTCTCAAAAATCCTCCACTTTTACCCCACAACTTGTATATGTCGCAGGCTGTCCCACGGCCTGTCCGTACAGGAAAACCAACAACTCCAACTGCAACTGCCAGTGCATCAACAGATGTCCAGTAGGTCAACAACAGGACTCGAGCTGTAACTGTTTCTGTCCTAACACCTGTGCTCAGGGAACTAGACAGAATTACACCAACTGCTTATGCGAACGATGTCCCTCAGCATGCGCCAGCGGACAGGTTAGTAGACATTTTGATTTTCATGTTTTAATTTGTATTTAGGAAGTCATTTTCGACCAACGGCCGATATTTTTTCCGTGAAATGGAAGGTACAAAGATCTTGACACCCCCCACCCCCCAGCGGCCACAACTATATCTGCATTAAGATATCATTTTTTGAGGAGAGCCCCACATTGTTGACCATCTCAGGGCCACTTGGGGCTAAAACCCGGAACTGGTTCTAGGTTCTATCTATAACACTATTGGATAACATGACTGCTTTGCTTCAAACAATAAATCAAATGTTCTGTCCTCAGTTCCAAGATGGCAACTGTGCATGTGATTGCCGCAACTCCTGCCCAACGGATCAGATGCTAGACGTTAATTGCAACTGCATCTGTCAAACCACTGGCCTGCCATCCATCGGAGGCAGATGTAAGTCATTTTTTTTTCTTTCATAACTGCTGAAGTTGCCAAAGATATAGAATTATAGTCTATAAGATTGCTTTGAGGGGAAAAAATCACTTGCTTCCATGACTACGTCAAATATGTGGAATTTCAATGCCAGAAAATAAAATTGTTGTAAAAGAGCTCTCCAGTCTTTTATATATATATATATATATATATATATATATATATATATATATATATATATATAAAAAAAAAAAAATAAAAATAATTAAAATAATTGACTTAAGATTTATTTCAGAATCGTTAATCACAATTTGAAATAATGACTTCTAAGTACATGTTGTAAAAGAAACTCGTTTTTGTTCAGAGCAAAAATGCTTTGATCTGTAACAATAGAGATTTATGTACATATTACATGAGAGCCTGAGAAAGTTGCCCCTAGGCGACCGTTTCGTCCCCGCTACGTCCCGACCGGACAACTCCCTGTGCGATGGGGAGTGATAACTCAACACCATTTCCCCGGAGAGGAAGTAAAGCCGTCCTGACCCATAGGAGAGTGGACTGAGGACGCTTTAAACGCAGCGTCTTCGGTCGACCGGACGTCGCTGGCGCGCTTCCGCAGGGCCTGGAGTCTGGGAGACTCGGCTTTGGCCCCTGTTGGGGAGTTCCGGGGGGGGTATTATGAGTGCAAACGTGATGACCCACCGACACCATCTCCAAAGTGATGTTATTAGTACATAATAATTAATTATTAACATATCGATTTCGATATATTACATGAAACACTTTAGCGACTTGAGATTCGTATTGATTGTGGATATGTGTTCATATATACTCCCTTTTCTTCTCTCTATCCAGGTGAACCAGTGAAATGTCAAATCACTGCAAGTTCCTGCAGATATCCGGAAGTGTTGAACTCCACCAACTTTCCTTGCGCTTGTGGTAAGACTAGCACGCCATCTAGCGTCGCACGTTTTAGGGGGAATTTAAAAAAAAAAGAAATCGTTCTCCGCCCAAATTGAAATCCAGTGTTAAAGTCTGTTCCCTGAAGCCCTAATTCAATTATTACGTTTTAATTAGATTATGAAAAGAAGCAAATGAGAACGTAGATATAAAGAAAAGATATGTGATTCATTTTAAAAAGTAATATTCTTGAGGTTTTCTTAACAAAAATGAAACGACAACAACCAAAGACAAGGAGATAACATGTTATTACTAATTGGCAATGGAGGAATTTCGTTTTTGAACATGTATTATCATTTTTAACCTTGTCATTTCTCCAGTTTGTCCCACACAGTGTCCGACTGCTACTGCGAGGTCAACTGGTGTATGCGGGCAATGTGTATGCCTCGATACCAGGAACACATATGATCCGATCACCAACCGATGTGGTATGTAACATATACACATGAGCAGTAGGCCTACGGGGATGTTTAACAGAGCAGCCTCCTATCTATTAATTGTTGTACTGTTTCATTCTCTTACCAGCAACACTCCCATCATAGCGATTTTAATTGCAAATTTAAATAAATTAACAAGTGAACGGATCAATATAGAATCACTTATTTCAGCATTAAAAAAAAAATCGTTATTATTACATATTTCAATCATGGCGTTACTTGCTGAGAAAATTAGTCAAAATTATCACCCTTTTAAAAAAATCTCCAAATTTAATCTTTAAAGAACAATAAGAACAATCTCAATGATTATTAAGTTTATATTGTTTAAAAATATGCATTCGAATTAATATTTTCGTTTCAGACCCAAGATGTTCCAATACGTGCCCAACTGGACAGAAACCGGATGTTAACAATTTTTGCGCGTGCCAATGTACCAATGTTTGCCCTCGTGAACAGTTCGCCGATCCGAGCAGAGGTTGCAGCTGCCAGTGCGTAAGAACGTGTCCAAGTGGACAGGTAGCGACACCCAACAGCGGCTGCAACTGCATTTGTGACAGAACGTGCAACGGTGGACAGATTCTCAATATCAATCAGAACTGCAGCTGCTCACTGTGCGATAACGCATGTCCTCAAGGACAAATTCCGGACCCTAATAGGAACTGCAACTGCCAATGCCCGAACGTGTGCTCTAGAAATCAATCACCTGATGAGAAGAATAGATGTCAGTGCATCTGTAATAATGTTTGCCCGGCTGGACAGAGACCGGATATTAACAATGATTGCAATTGTGTGTGCGCCAATACGTGTCCCTCTGGGCAGTTTGCCAGCACTGTGAATGGTTGTCAGTGCCGATGCTCAAACACTTGTGAAAATGGACAGATTGCAAGTTTTGCGAACGACTGTCGGTGTCCTGCAGTGTGTTCAAACACATGTCCTACTGGCCAATCGGCAAACATAAACAACAACTGCCAGTGTCAGTGCGACAGGACATGTCCTTATGGTCAGTTACCAAATATAAACAACTATTGCCAGTGTCAGTGTAATAAGACATGTCCTACTGGTCAAACACCAAACATAAACAACAACTGCAATTGTGAATGTACAAATATCTGCAGTAACGGACAACTTGCCCTGGTTAGTAACAATTGTCAGTGTATTCGTCCGAATACTTGTCCTTTTGGTCAAACACCAAACATCAACGGACAGTGCCAGTGTAAAAGGACATGCCCTACTGGCCAATCTGCAAACATTAACAACAACTGTCAGTGTCAGTGTGAAAGGACATGTCCTTTTGGCCAATCGGCAAATATTAACAATGACTGTCAGTGTCAGTGTGATAGGACATGTCCTTTCGGCCAATCAGCTACTATTAACAACAACTGTCAGTGTCAGTGTTATAGGACATGTCCTTATGGTCAAACTCAAAATATAAACAACTGCATTTGTGAATGTACAAATACATGCAGCAATGGGCAGCGTGCTTCAGCCGCTAACAATTGTGTCTGCAGTCCTCCAGTGTGTTCAAACACATGTCCTACTGGCCAAACTCCAAACATAAACAATAACTGCATTTGTGAATGTACAAATATCTGCAGTAACGGACAACTTGCCCTGGTTAGTAACAATTGTCAGTGTATTCGTCCGAATACTTGTCCTTTTGGTCAAACACCAAACATCAACGGACAGTGCCAGTGTGACAGGACATGTCCTTATGGTCAGTCACCAAACATTAACAACAACTGCCAGTGTCAATGCGATAGGACATGTCCTTTTGGTCAAACTCCAAATATAAATAACAACTGCATTTGTGAATGTACAAATATCTGCAGTAACGGACAACTTGCCCTGGTTAGTAACAATTGTCAGTGCACTCGTCCTAATAATTGTCCTTTTGGTCAAACACCAAACATCAACGGACAGTGTCAGTGTGATAGGACATGTCCTACTGGCCAATCTGCAAACATTAACAACTTCTGCCAGTGTCAATGTGATAGGACATGTCCTTCTGGTCAAACTCAAAATATAAACAACTGCATTTGTGAATGTACAAACACATGCAGCAATGGGCAGCGTGCTTCAGTCACTAACAGATGTGTCTGCAGTCCTCCAGTATGTTCAAACACATGTCCTACTGGCCGAACTCCAAACATAAACAACAACTGCATTTGTGAATGTACAAATATCTGCAGTAACGGACAACTTGCCCTGGTTAGTAACAATTGTCAGTGTATTCGTCCGAATACTTGTCCTTTTGGTCAAACACCAAACATCAACGGACAGTGTCAGTGTGATAGGACATGTCCTACTGGCCAATCTGCAAACATTAACAACTTCTGCCAGTGTCAATGTGATAGGACATGTCCTTCTGGTCAAACTCAAAATATAAACAACTGCATTTGTGAATGTACAAACACATGCAGCAATGGGCAGCGTGCTTCAGTCACTAACAGATGTGTCTGCAGTCCTCCAGTATGTTCAAACACATGTCCTACTGGCCGAACTCCAAACATAAACAACAACTGCATTTGTGAATGTACAAATATCTGCAGTAACGGACAACTTGCCCTGGTTAGTAACAATTGTCAGTGCACTCGTCCTAATAATTGTCCTTTTGGTCAAACACCAAACATCAACGGACAGTGTCAGTGTGATAGGACATGTCCTACTGGCCAATCTGCAAACATTAACAACTTCTGCCAGTGTCAATGTGATAGGACATGTCCTTCTGGTCAAACTCAAAATATAAACAACTGCATTTGTGAATGTACAAACACATGCAGCAATGGGCAGCGTGCTTCAGTCACTAACAGATGTGTCTGCAGTCCTCCAGTATGTTCAAACACATGTCCTACTGGCCGAACTCCAAACATAAACAACAACTGCATTTGTGAATGTACAAATATCTGCAGTAACGGACAACTTGCCCTGGTTAGTAACAATTGTTTGTGTACTAATCCAAATAATTGTCCTTTTGGTCAAACACCAAACATCAACGGACAGTGTCAGTGTGATAGGACATGTCCTTTTGGCCAATCTGCAAACATTAACAACAACTGCCAGTGTCAGTGTGAAAGGACATGTCCTAGTGGCCAATCTGCAAACATTAACAACAACTGCCAGTGTCAGTGTGAAAGGACATGTCCTAGTGGCCAATCTGCAAACATTAACAACAACTGTCAGTGCCAGTGTGATAGGACATGTCCTTCTGGTCAAATTCAAAATATAAACAACTGCATTTGTGAATGTACAAATACATGCAGCAATGGGCAGCGTGCTTCAGCCACTAACAGCTGTGTCTGCAGTCCTCCAGTATGTTCAAACACATGTCCTTTTGGTCAAACTCCAAATATAAATAACAACTGCATTTGTGAATGTACAAATATCTGCAGTAACGGACAACTTGCCCTGGTTAGTAACAATTGTTTGTGTACTAATCCAAATAATTGTCCTTTTGGTCAAACACCAAACATCAACGGACAGTGTCAGTGTGATAGGACATGTCCTTTTGGCCAATCTGCAAACATTAACAACAACTGCCAGTGTCAGTGTGAAAGGACATGTCCTAGTGGCCAATCTGCAAACATTAACAACAACTGCCAGTGTCAGTGTGAAAGGACATGTCCTAGTGGCCAATCTGCAAACATTAACAACAACTGTCAGTGCCAGTGTGATAGGACATGTCCTTCTGGTCAAACTCAAAATATAAACAACTGCATTTGTGAATGTACAAACACATGCAGCAATGGGCAGCGTGCTTCAGCCACTAACAGCTGTGTCTGCAGTCCTCCAGTATGTTCAAATACATGTCCTACTGTCCGAACTCCAAACATAAACAGCAACTGCATTTGTGAATGTACAAATATCTGCAGTAACGGACAACTTGCCCTGGTTAGTAACAATTGTCTGTGTACTAATCCAAATAATTGTCCTTTTGGTCAAACACCAAACATCAACGGACAGTGTCAGTGTGATAGGATATGTCCTTTTGGCCAATCTGCAAACATTAACAACAACTGCCAGTGTCAGTGTGATAGGACATGTCCTAGTGGCCAATTTGCAAACATTAACAACAACTGCCAGTGTCAATGCGATAGGACATGTCCTTTTGGTCAAACTCCAAATATAAATAACAACTGCATTTGTGAATGTACAAATATCTGCAGTAACGGACAACTTGCCCTGGTTAGTAACAATTGTCAGTGCACTCGTCCTAATAATTGTCCTTTTGGTCAAACACCAAACATCAACGGACAGTGTCAGTGTGATAGGACATGTCCTACTGGCCAATCTGCAAACATTAACAACTTCTGCCAGTGTCAATGTGATAGGACATGTCCTTCTGGTCAAACTCAAAATATAAACAACTGCATTTGTGAATGTACAAACACATGCAGCAATGGGCAGCGTGCTTCAGTCACTAACAGATGTGTCTGCAGTCCTCCAGTATGTTCAAACACATGTCCTACTGGCCGAACTCCAAACATAAACAACAACTGCATTTGTGAATGTACAAATATCTGCAGTAACGGACAACTTGCCCTGGTTAGTAACAATTGTCAGTGTATTCGTCCGAATACTTGTCCTTTTGGTCAAACACCAAACATCAACGGACAGTGCCAGTGTGACAGGACATGTCCTTATGGTCAGTCACCAAACATTAACAACAACTGCCAGTGTCAATGCGATAGGACATGTCCTTTTGGTCAAACTCCAAATATAAATAACAACTGCATTTGTGAATGTACAAATATCTGCAGTAACGGACAACTTGCCCTGGTTAGTAACAATTGTCAGTGCACTCGTCCTAATAATTGTCCTTTTGGTCAAACACCAAACATCAACGGACAGTGTCAGTGTGATAGGACATGTCCTACTGGCCAATCTGCAAACATTAACAACTTCTGCCAGTGTCAATGTGATAGGACATGTCCTTCTGGTCAAACTCAAAATATAAACAACTGCATTTGTGAATGTACAAACACATGCAGCAATGGGCAGCGTGCTTCAGTCACTAACAGATGTGTCTGCAGTCCTCCAGTATGTTCAAACACATGTCCTACTGGCCGAACTCCAAACATAAACAACAACTGCATTTGTGAATGTACAAATATCTGCAGTAACGGACAACTTGCCCTGGTTAGTAACAATTGTCAGTGTATTCGTCCGAATACTTGTCCTTTTGGTCAAACACCAAACATCAACGGACAGTGCCTAACAACTGCATTTGTGAATGTACAAATATCTGCAGTAACGGACAACTTGCCCTGGTTAGTAACAATTGTCAGTGCACTCGTCCTAATAATTGTCCTTTTGGTCAAACACCAAACATCAACGGACAGTGTCAGTGTGATAGGACATGTCCTACTGGCCAATCTGCAAACATTAACAACTTCTGCCAGTGTCAATGTGATAGGACATGTCCTTCTGGTCAAACTCAAAATATAAACAACTGCATTTGTGAATGTACAAACACATGCAGCAATGGGCAGCGTGCTTCAGTCACTAACAGATGTGTCTGCAGTCCTCCAGTATGTTCAAACACATGTCCTACTGGCCGAACTCCAAACATAAACAACAACTGCATTTGTGAATGTACAAATATCTGCAGTAACGGACAACTTGCCCTGGTTAGTAACAATTGTCTGTGTACTAATCCAAATAATTGTCCTTTTGGTCAAACACCAAACATCAACGGACAGTGTCAGTGTGAAAGGACATGTCCTTTTGGCCAATCTGCAAACATTAACAACAACTGCCAGTGTCAGTGTGAAAGGACATGTCCTAGTGGCCAATCTGCAAACATTAACAACAACTGCCAGTGTCAGTGTGAAAGGACATTAGGACATGTCCTTTTGGCCAATCTGCAAACATTAACAACAACTGCCAGTGTCAGTGTGAAAGGACATGTCCTAGTGGCCAATCTGCAAACATTAACAACAACTGCCAGTGTCAGTGTGAAAGGACATGTCCTAGTGGCCAATCTGCAAACATTAACAACAACTGTCAGTGCCAGTGTGATAGGACATGTCCTTCTGGTCAAACTCAAAATATAAACAACTGCATTTGTGAATGTACAAACACATGCAGCAATGGGCAGCGTGCTTCAGCCACTAACAGCTGTGTCTGCAGTCCTCCAGTATGTTCAAATACATGTCCTACTGGCCGAACTCCAAACATAAACAGCAACTGCATTTGTGAATGTACAAATATCTGCAATAACGGGCAAATTTCCCTGGTTAGTAACAATTGTCTGTGTACTAATCCAAATAGCTGTCCTTTTGGTCAAACACCAAACATCAACGGACAGTGTCAGTGTGATAGGACATGTCCTTTTGGCCAATCTGCAAACATTAACAACAACTGTCAGTGCCAGTGTGATAGGACATGTCCTTCTGGTCAAACTCAAAATATAAACAACTGCATTTGTGAATGTACAAATACATGCAGCAATGGGCAGCGTGCTTCAGCCACTAACAGCTGTGTCTGCAGTCCTCCAGTATGTTCAAATACATGTCCTACTGGCCGAACTCCAAACATAAACAGCAACTGCATTTGTGAATGTACAAATATCTGCAATAACGGGCAAATTTCCCTGGTTAGTAACAATTGTCTGTGTACTAATCCAAATAGCTGTCCTTTTGGTCAAACACCAAACATCAACGGACAGTGTCAGTGTGATAGGACATGTCCTTTTGGCCAATCTGCAAACATTAACAACAACTGTCAGTGTCAGTGTGAAAGGACATGTCCTAGTGGCCAATTTGCAAACATTAACAACACCTGCCAATGTCAATGCGATAGGACATGTCCTTTTGGCCAAACACCAAACATAAACAACAACTGCCAGTGTGAATGTGACCGGACTTGTCCTAATGGCCAGACACCAAATATTACCAAAAATTGTATCTGTTCATGTACAAATACATGTCCACCTAATCAGCGACCTAATCCAAACAACAATTGCATTTGTGGTAAGTATGTCAACTTATATGATGACATGTAAATAATGAGTGTCATTAATACTAATATAAGTTTAAAATATTGTTGCCTCTGTTGACCTGAACATACAAGCCTTATTAAGTTTGAAAAAGAAAATTGTTGTTTTTTTTTAAAAAAGAAATAAAATATGATCTTTATATTTTGGTTACTGATTTATCCCTGTTTAGAAAAATCGTCCGTTGAGTTATCTAAGTGGTCAGATACTAGCTTTTTCCCGTATTTTAGTAAATGGATTTTGTGTGTTATTTGTGGTGAGATGTCAGTAATTGGTACACAAAAATGAACATCTTTCCTGTATGTGGTGTGTCAAATAACTTTGCTCATTACATGAGAACATTGTGTTATGTTGCCAATTTGACGCCCTGGGTGATTAAAACCGACGACGACGGCGCCTCTGCTAGTATTGTTATAATTAAAAGTCAACTTATATTAATTAAATCTTTAATCTAATCTCTGTTCCATGCCACTATTTCAATGTCACATAAAAGTAGTCATTTACATAAAATTCCTTGTCTTTGTATTTTCCAGAAGGAGTTTGCAGCCTTCAGTGCCCGATCCCTCAAACACCAGATTTAACTTGCAGTAATTGCCGTAAGTTTAATATGCTAGTGCAACCTAATCATTTTTAATTTTTACAAGTACCTTTAAAGCCTACGTCACAGTGAAGTTAGCTTTTTTTCAAGTTATCTCTAGGTGAGGGCAGGCTAGCTAATCACATGTAAATCTACATTTGAAATTATTTCAATTCATTTTTGTGTGATTGATAATAAAAATACTAGAAAAAATGTTTTTCAATGTTTCTTGACTTATTCTCCAAAGCTAATTCATGATTATTTTTGCCATGAATAATAAAAGATCACAATGTATACAATATATTTTCCCCCTTTCATTTCCACTCAGTGTGCCCAAGCTCCTGTCCAACTAATGCAAGTCGATTTGGCGTTTGTGATTGTCAGTGCAATGACCCCAGTTTTGTATACATCAGCAGGACAAATACATGTGGTATTTCAATAAACCTACAGTTTTATAATTCTCATTTTTAATAATTATAGTCAGGGTCCCGTCTGGGAAAGAAAATATGGATACCCAGCCAAAAGACAAAGACCCCAACCCCCAAAAATATATATAAAAGATATTTATTTCTTAGAAAATACAGTGCAAAAATCAATATAAAGTTAGAAGATGCAGGTTAACACTCACAATTTGAAGAAATAATAGAACATTGAGTGATAGATCACATGCAAAAGCACAATTAGATAATCTGTTTGCCTAACGAATAAAATGAGCACTCCTTTTGGTGATCATCATCATCATCATTCCCCCCCCCCCCTTTTCCTTCCTGCCTATGCTATTTCTTCAAAACCAACTTTTTAAATTGGGAAAGGGTGTTCCTGCTGTGTAAAAAGTACAGACATGTCCTTCCCATGAGTTTCTGCCGGATTCATGCCCTGCTTATAATGAATCCCCAAGTCAAATATGATTGTGTGTTGGGTGCATGTTATATACAAAAAAGCATTGTTCGTTCAATCAGTTTAGATCTTTTTTTTCAAGTTATTGTTTGTCGCCCAGTTTATATATTTTTGAGATACAAAGAAAATACATTAAGAATAATTCTATTTCTCAAAATATTTTTTTTTAAAACATGCATTCGAAATAATATTTTCGTTTCAGACCCAAGATGTTCCAATACGTGCCCAACTGGACAGAAACCGGATATTAACAATTTTTGCGCGTGTCAATGTACCAATGTTTGCGCTCGTGAACAGTTCACCGATCCCAGCAGAGGATGCAGCTGCCAATGCCCAAACGTTTGCCCTAGAAATCAATCACCTGATGTAAACAATCGATGCCAGTGTACCTGCAATGTTTGCCCGGTTGGACAGCGACCTGATGTTAACAATGATTGCAATTGCGTGTGCAACAATACCTGTCCATCTGGGCAGTTTGCCAGCACTGTCAATGGTTGTCAGTGCCAATGCCCAAACACTTGTCCAAATGGACAGATTGCCAGTGTTGCCGAAAAATGTCTGTGTCCTGAAATCTGTCCAAACTCATGTCCTAGTGGCCAAACACCAAATATTACCAAAAACTGTATCTGTTCATGTACAAATACATGTCCACCTAATCAGCGACCTAATCCAAACAACAATTGCATTTGTGGTAAGTATGTCAACTTATATGATGACATGTAAATGATGAGTGTCATTAATACTAATATAATTTTAAAATATTGTTGCCTCTGTTGACTTGAACATACAAGCCTTATTAAGTTTGAAAAAGAAAATTGTTTTTTTTTTTTAAAAATAAGAAACCAAATTTTATCTTTATATTTTGGTTACTGATTTATCCCTGTTTAGAAATATCGTCCATTGAATTATCTCAGTGGTCAGATACTAGCTTTAATCCGTATTTTAGTAAATGGATTTTGTGTGTCATGTGTGGTGAGATGTCAGTAATTGGTGCACAAAAATGAACATCTTTCCTGTATGCGGTGTGTCAAATAACTTTGCTTATTACATGAGAACATTGTGTTAAGTGTTCTTCCATGTTGCCAATTTGACAGCCGGGGAGATTAAAACCGACGACGACGGCGCCTCTGCTAGTATTGTTATAATTAAAAGTCAACTTTTATTAATTAAATCTTTAATATAATCTCTGTTCCATGCCACTATTTCAATGTCACATAAAAAGTAGTCATTTACATAAAATTCCTTGTCTTTGTATTTTCCAGAAGGAGTTTGCAACCTTCAGTGCCCGATCCCTCAAACACCAGATTTAACTTGCAGTAATTGTCGTAAGTTTAATATGCTAGTGCAACCTAATCATTTTTAATTTTTACAAGTACTTTAAAGCCTACGTCACAGTGAAGTTGGCTTTTCTTTCACGTTATCTCTAGTTGAGGGCAGGTTAGCTAATCACTTGTAAATCTGCATTTGAAATTATTTCAATTCATTTTGTGTGACTTGATAATAAAAATACTTCAAAATTTTTTTTTCAATGTCTCTTGACTTATTCTCCAAAACTCATACATGATTATTTTTTCCATGAATAAAAAAAATGGAATGATCACAATTTATACAATACATTTTCCCCCTTTCATTTCCACTCAGTGTGCCCAAGCTCCTGTCCAACTAATGCAAGACGATTCGGCGTTTGTGACTGTCAGTGCAATGACCCCAGTTTTGTATACATCAGCAGGACAAATACATGTGGTACTTCAATAAACCTGCAATTTTATAATTGTCCTTTTTAATAATTATATTCAGGGGTCAGGGATACCCAGCCAAGAGACAAACACCCCCAACCCCCAAAAAATTAAAAGGTATTTATTTCTTAGCAAATACATCGCAACAATCAATATTAAGTTATAAAGTCTCGGTTTATTCTCATGAATTAAAAAAATGAGAACTATAAATAATAGAACAATGAGTGATAGAGCACATGTAACAGCATATTTAGATAGCTTGTTTGACATGCTAATAAAAATGAGCACTCCTTTTGGCGATGATCATCATCATTATCGCCCCCCCCCCCCCCCCACCCCCCAATTTCTCAAAACAAATAGAATATTAAAATTGGGAAAGGGCATTTTCGCCCTCTACAAAAATGCCTTTTCCATAAGTTGTTGCTGGACTTAATCCCTGTTTATAATGTTTCCCCAAGTCAAATATGGTTGTGTGTTGGGTAGGGCTACATGTTAGAAAAATGTTTTATTGGTTCAATCAGTTAAGTTCTTTTTTTTATGTTATTGTTTATTTGGCCAATTTACAAATAGAATAGACATACAATATTATCTACAGGTTAAACTAATAGGGATAAATAGATTAATAGTGCTCAGAGAAAAAAAAACAACCTGATATTTAAAAATGTGTGCATAATCTATTTATTGTATCTTTAGAACAAATAAGCCCCACATGTCCAAGATCCTGCCCAAATGGTACTTTCCAGAATTTCGACTGTTCATGTAACTGTCCCCAAGGAACATCATACAATCAAACCACTAGTCAGTGTGGTAAGAACATTCTGCAGTTATGGTTCTCAACTAGTGACAAACTTTGAAAAGGCCTGTAAAACAACAAAAGCAACAATGCCTTAATTTTATATTCCAACCAAATTGTCAGAATATTTTCTTTTCAGTTTTAATCAAAAAAGTCTCAAATAAACTGGTCACATAATTAATCAATTAAAAGAAAATACATTAAACAATCATTCTGAATAAGGCGTAGGCGGCGTAGCTTTTTTTGACTAATTATTCTATTGCATTTGAGTTATTTGAGTATTAAAAAAGTGAGAGAAAAATAAAATTAATTTCATTTTCAATTCAAATATTAAGTTTTCAATTTTTTATCCATACAGTAGCTAGTTTTTACATTATATTTCAATTAAAATGTTTGATTGCATTTTTGTTGTGTAATACAATTTTAAATTTTATATTAACCTTTTAAGTAGGCCTTCATTAGGTCAATGTATTCTCCATCAGTTGATGTTGTCACCTATAACCAGTGCACAAGAGCAGAGTACTCATGTGAAAATAACCAAGTGGCCTACAAAGACTGCAATGGCCGCTGTTTTTGTGTTTGTGGATCTGGGTTTGCTGGGACCAGATGTGAGATTAAAGTCCAGGGTATGTAATTTATTATTTTTGTTTTTAATATCTAATGTAAATGCTGTACGCATTGACAGCTGAACTGACAGCTGAAGAAGATGTTCTCCAAAACAAAAGGAATGGCTAAATATAATGAAGGCTCTTTATGCTTAAAAAAATCTCATTCCATTATATAAATAATTATTAAAATTTAAAAAAAAAATTATAATCAATGAATTCCTTGAAGTCAGCTCATTAAGAAAAAACAATTAAAAAAGATTTTTTAAAATTTTAAATAAGAGTGATGTTATTTAAGGGTGTCAAAAGGTTCTATATCCAATCCAGTTCAGGTAAAAAGAATTCATTGAAATAACCAATCTAATTGGTGATCTAAATTGAACATGGTGAGAATGCTTATTATTTGGTTTTATAAGTTCTACATGCTACATATTTTCAAACATGAACAGTCATACTTCATTGCAGTTACTAAAATCACACATATCTATCATGAATTTTTTTTTTCTTCGCAATCAGCTGAACTTTGTGACAACTGCTTCTATGACAACGGACACTATCATTCTGGTGTTGTGGGATATTGTGATCTGTTCGTCAACTGCCTCCCTGTTGGTGAAGTTCCTAAAGACAGCCAAACCCGACCAGCATCATTCAGTCCCATTATTATGTCTTGTGCCCCTGGAACCTTCTACATCACCAGGCCCAATGGATGGAGAGGCTGTGATTTCCTGGCAAATGGAATCTGTTCCACTGGTTTGTTTAATATTGTAGGCCTCTTTAGCTTTGGTAACATAAAGACGTTTGGATTTTGGACACCACTGTCTTACTTTATTTGCTGGTTACACCTTTTTAAAAAGAAGCTTAGGCAACATATTGTGAAATGTGCTTAATAAATAAATCACAAATTTCTTATGGCACTGAGAAAAGGTCAAAGAGGTATAAATAATTGACTTGTTCAAATGCATGAAACCCTCAAGCAATGAATTTAATAGCTTTGAGAAACAATTATAATGGGACAATATACAGATTATTCACGCTCAATCTGTAATGTATCAGCAATATATTACAATTACAAATTTATTTAACAGCCCTCATTGTTAAAAATTGATTATATATATATATTCATTTAAATGAATGTTGAGAATCTGAATTGGCTATATGAATTGATTACCCTTGTTTTTTTTTGTATAATCTGGTTTAGACTTTCCCACAAAATTAGTTTTATAATAGTACATTACTATATAAGTATTCACATTATGGAGGTCACTTTTCTTTTAAATCTAGAAAACAAATTAAAAGATGAAATGATTTTCTAAAATTTGATATTATGATTTTATCATTCAGATTCTCATCTTCTCAAAATAATTTTTGTTTTGTTTTCTCAGATCAGTGCCAGACTCTTCCTCCTAATGCTCGATATGCTGACAGCACCTCATGCCAGAGTTACTGGCAGTGTGGAGCCAACAGGCAGCTGGTGAGTAAGGGTTGTTGTGACGCAGGTCAAGCTTTCGACCCCATGTCTCAATCCTGCGTCCGTAATGCAACCTGCCAAGTGACGTGTGGTCCTCAAGTAGCCAGATCATGTAACAATTCTACAGAACAACCACCAGGTGAGATGAGAGTAGTTCTGTAAATTAAATAACATTCATGAAATAACAGTTATGGAGTTACATCTTTTTTGGGCCTGTGTTTAAAATTATTTGTTAAAAGCTTATAAAAAATTTGACGACTTCAGCTCAAAAGTTTCCAAGAAATAAGGATTCTATCTCAGTTTTGAAGGAACATAACTGCAGAGCAATTTAAATACCAGTACTTGAGTTGGATTTTTTAAAATATTACTTACTCATCAGCCATTTTAATTTTCTGAATGATCCAAACACAATCAATCTGTTAGTTCTGTTACACTCACAAAGAATTTGGGTAAACATTCATATTCCCCGTGTTGTTATTCAGCTAGTTAAATAGAAAATTTAACTAAAAAAAAAGACACCTTTACATTAGGAGCAGTGTTTAATTTACATCAAGTATAAAGCAACTTTGATGTGATTAAATTTGGTATGCCATAAACTACTGGTGTTCTTAAATATTTAAATTAAACTTGTATTGTCTTGAGTAAATCAAAGCTTCCTGGATGTAAATCAACGTTTTGACAACTTTTTCCTTTTTCAGAAGCTCGTTGTCCTTTTGAAGTGACTGCTAATGATCCAAATGAGTTCTTCTACAAGGTAGTGCCATGGGCTAAATCCAGATGTTTGCCTACGGATGTGATGGACCTAAATCTGTGCCGCTGTGTGGCTGCAGTTAATTCTAAGACACTTGGTATATTTATTATTTATTATAACATTTTGAATAGTAATTTTTCGAAGCATCCTAATAATTTTTTTATATTTAAGTTTATAGTTTAATTGTATCATCCATAAGCCTACAGAGGTACCAAATGTCAAAAATGAGCTTAAATTTTAAAAAGAACAGGAATTTTCACTTCCCCACCTTCAGCTTTTTACTTCCTGTTAATTAAGTTTAAAAAAAAAAATTGTAGTCTTGAAAGAAACCAGCTGACAGTAGAAGTAACAAACATTCTTAAATTCAACAAACAATTTGTCAGCATTGCCCTATTTCAGCTATTTCTCCTCTAAGTTTAAGAAGCATGAATAAAATAAATACAGTCATTGTTCAACAATCATCAGATAACTAATAAATTGGAAAATTAGAGCTGCAAATAAAAATCTTAATTCTTATTGTCTACCGGTATCCTTATTTTTCTTGGCCAGGGTATGTCACATACTTTTGACTAGAGACAGAAAAAAGAATGAGAAAAATTGATTAGCACAAAATAGGATATGTTAAAAGTTTGAAGCTATAATTCTTTAGGTTTACACAAAAATATTGCCAAAATTCTAAATCACTTGGAAGTAAATCACCTTATAGTTAACAATTGAAAATGAAATGGTAATGAAAAGAAGCAAACAAACATAATGTTGAAGGACCACTGCTAATGCCATGGTTTTTAACATTTAAGTTTTACTAATGCTGAATATTTTATTGAATTATTATTAATTCTTAGGCTGTGTCCCAGTCATCAACTACAACTTTGATACTGCATCAACAAATGATGAAGACCGCATTCCCAGAATTCAAATATCTGGTGTCGGCCAAGTTGCAAACTTCTCTGTAAGTGAGCAGAGAAACAATGGGAAAACTGTATAATTTTAAAAATTAGATTCATTTTTCTTCCAAGGCCTTGAACTGTAACAGAATCTTTCATCATCCTTTTTAGCATCTAAAATAAAATAATTTTCTTAATGAAAGAAGAGTAATGTATTTCATCTTTCAAAGAAACATATAGGTCTAGTTTTTAAAATATAGATAATCATATTTTTGAATCAACTGTTTATCTTTAGGGTTCAGAAGACTTAACTCTGAAATACTTTGCTGGCTCCGGGTTCTACACCGACTACTTCCAAATCAACTTAAGATTGTTTCTGCCCAAACCACCTACAGGAAGTGGGAGAATTGCAGTTGTTACCAATGCTGATTGCGATGTCAAAGAATCCGTTTCTATTACTATGGACAACAGGAACTTTTATTTCAAGGTTACTTTGAGCAAAAAATACATTATTCGAAGCAGTCTCATTTAAGATCCTGCTTAAAGTAACTAATTCAATTAATTTATGTATTTGAAGTCATTAGTTTATAATTTGCTTTTACCGTTTCAATAGGTTGTAATTAACTCATTTGAACTTCAGCAAGTTAAAAAATGTTATTAAAGAAATTTAAGTTTGACATTTTTAGCATAGCATTAAGATATTAACAAATTAAATGTTAACTTCTTTTATTAATGTATTTCTTTCTTGTTTTTTCCAGATATTCCAACTAGATTCAAATGTGCCAGTTGAAATTGTTATACCTTACTCTGGCCTTGCTGACAGGGTAAGTCAAACCATCTGTTTGTGCAAATATCTAAAAAAAAATCTATTCTTGAAATAGTTGATGTGTACCGGTACTAATAATGTGTTGATGTGTATTGCAGATATGTTTTACAATTATAGTAGTTTTAAAAACACATTTTCCAAGATTTATTATATCTGCATTATTTAAATGTCATTGTGTAGAGCTTAGAACTACAACTAAAAGTAATAATTATTAGTGCTTTTATTGAGCCATCAAATAATTAATTAGCTAGGATTTGTTATGTTAAATCAAAACCAATAGAATATTATGTAACAAAATTCAACATGTTTCATTCGGTATTTCATATATTGTTCTTTAATCATTGTCTCTAGAATGGATGGTATGACATGACATTAGTCTACAAAAGAATCAACAAGAAATCATTTGAGTTCACTGGAAAAGTTGGAAGCTACACACAAACATACCAAGGCACTGTGCCCCTTACAGGTAATAAATACACTGACTGAGGTCAAGGTATTAGCTGAAAGATCGCCTTATCTATTATAAGATTGAACATAAGCTGTGTTAATAAACAAGTGTCTAAAACTACCCTAGAGAGATTCCAATCTAAACTGTGCATGGAGTATTTTTATGAATAAAAAGCTTTTATTTTTTATTTAAAGAATGTCCTAGAAGTGTTAGAAAGCAATAAAATTTTCTCACAGAATTTCGAGTTAATTTTTTACAAATAAAAATTCCAGCCATTATTGACTCAAGAACATGTGCCCTTCACCTTGGCTATGGTTTCAATTATACCAGTTTGGTCGGATATGTGGATGATGTAAGTCTTAAATTCTATTTTTTAAGGCAAATTTTTACAGACAAATACCAGCATTAGTTACTATATATAAGCATATATGGTGACTCATTTTGACTAACAGATGATAAATGTGGATGACTAAGATTTAGATACCATTCAAGCTAATCGGTGAGCTTAAGTAAAAACTTGCCATTTCAAAATAACAGAAGAAATTAATTCTATTTATAGAATAGGTGTAACTATGTTTAGAGTTACTCTGCTTTGGAAATAAAAAAACAGTGTAAAAAAAATAATATTTTTTTGTTTAGTCAAATAAAAAAAAAATGATGCAGCCATTTTAATTTCTAAAATTTCTCTAATGAAAATAATTTCCAGTAATTTTCATTTATACTCCAATTTAATTTCTTTTTATCCGCAGTTCCAAGTCTGGCGATGTGACCCCAATGCAGGAGTCATTGGATGAACATGATACTGTGTTCATAGCCTGAGTTTTCATAGAAATTAAAAAATCAATACAACAAAATATAAAAAATATTTTTTTATGGTGGACTGATTTCTGTGATTGTAATTTTTGTTCTTAAATATTAGTAGGGTATTAATATAAAGAAGACCCATGCCACCAATTCTTCTTGATCAGTGCATACAAACAAAATGAAACATTTAATCATTTCCAGTGTAATTAAAATTGTACCAAACTGGGTAATTTTTATATATGTTTTAGTTTCTTCTACATTTAGTTTTCTCCTAGTCATAAAATGGATTGCAAAATACTGTTTACTCTTCTTTATTGAGTTACTGGAAAAATCAGTTGTAGGAAATATTCAAGTTAGTGAACCTGTTTTATCATAGGCATATGAGAAACAAATCTTACAAAATTGTTTAAAGAAGTTTATGTTCCACAGAGATTGGGGGATGATTATATCAAGATTGCTGGATCAGTTTGTACATGATATCCCCACTGAACATCTTGGTGTTTTAATGTAACATGGTGTGTCTGAGAATAAAACTTTTGTTTTGCATGGACACTAAAATCAAAATGTGCCATAATTTGCTCTTTTTTTTTTCTGGTAAAAAGTAAATTTAAAAATATGTGCCTTTAAGATCTTGTATCCCAACATAGCGATGAATATTTTTCTTGTGATTTTGTTGTCTCTAAATTTTATATTTTAAGTGATTTATGCTTTAACATTTCAAGTCTTTGCATGGTTTTTTTTATTTACACAGATGTATAGCTCATGGCAAACGTTTAAGTTTAACAACAAAAAATTCTCAATCTGGTGATTTTTAGGAAAAAGATAAGTTATTTAAACTTTAAATTATTTTTGCTACTTTAGTTATTTATATAAATTTGTCATTAAATTATAAATCATGGGAGATTTATCTTACACAGTATGGTATATTACCTTGCGATTTGCGCTTCAACTGCTGGTAATTTGAAGGTTGTAAAATTTGAAGATAATAAAAATTGTCTCATACTCATACCCTTTCTACTTTTACATCCGATACTTCTTATCCAGTACTTGCAATATCTACTTTAATTTTTGTCTCTGGAGGAAATACACCAAAATTTCACAAGAGATTATAGTTTGTTTATTCATTTATAGCTATTTCAGAAGATTCCCACTTTCTATTAAAATCACAAAATTATATCTTATGGCCAATGTTCTTATTCAGGATGAATAATGCATTAAGTTTCTATTAATAAAATGGGAGCCACTTTGCAAATGATCCAAAAAAACTTATACAAGTACAAGTTTGTTTTTTTTTTAATTAAGCCCCTGTCGGCCTCGAAATGTTTATCAAACCACTAAAAACGAACCCAGCAGCACTATGAAATACTGCTTCTTTCATAAAATGTTCAGAGCTAAAATTTTTATACACAATAAAACAAAACTGCACATCTATACACAAAGAAATTAAAACACAGACAATTATTTATTCGTTCATGTCACATTTCTTCTCTTTTAGCTGTCACCAACACAAGATTGGCAATAATACATCTGTTAAACTTTTACATAACAATATCTGTTTGAGTTTTATAATCAACAACAAAACATTTCAGCCATTCACAAGGAGCAATAATTTCTTCTAAATTAATTTTCTTCCATTGGACAAAGTTTGGAAAACAAAAAAAATATTTGAAAGCTCTACTAACAATTTAAGTAACTTCCGTTCTTAAGCTAGTTAACAGTTTTACTTAAATCATAATCAAATCTTAAATAATGATTTCAATGATTCTTGTAAAAGTGAGGGATTTTAAAAAACCTGTTTTTGGAATCGATTGTAAATCAAAATGTGTTGTAGATTTAACTTATTGTACAAGCATTTATTAAAATAATCTGGAATTTTACAAAAATCCCTTCATAAAAAAAATAATTGAAATAATGTTCCTGTATTGATTAAATCTCATTATTTAATAACAATGCAGATAAAAAGAATTTTATATCATATTTATTTAGACAACATGTTTTTAAAATAAAAAAATTATTACGGTGACCATGTGCACACATACATGAAATAACACCATTTTGATTTGATTATTTCATTAAAATAATTTCTCACCATTGACTTCAGGCATCTTCACAAAAAAATTATTTTTTTAAAAACAGGAGAAAATTATGCATCTTCACCATATCAGGCATGTTTAATGTTGCACAGATGCTTACAGTAACAAAAATAATTTCTCACCATTGACTTCAGGCATCTTCACCATATCAGGCATGTTTAATGTTGCACCGATGCTTACAGTAACAAAATAATTTAAAAAACATGCTTCATTTCTATTATATGTCAGCATATCTGCTAAAGGTTCTCGTGTGTGATACTTTTACGGCAACCTACCATTTACACGGTTTATTTACTACTTAACTGTATAATGTAATGTGGTTCACAAATTGTTTTGAATTCCCACAACTGTATAATTTACATGTGGTTTTCCCAATTCAAATCTTTGTCTGTGTCAAAGTCAAATATAGCACAGCATGACAATAAATTAATAAACTCTTTCACTAAATTCTCAATAATTCAGACTTTGTTAAATCAGATTTGGGATAATTCTGATGCGGTTAATAAACTATAAATCATAATTCTCTAGGTATGTAAGTATGGCTGTAACGCCGTGTTCCATAGGTGCGCAAAATGAAATTCACAGAAGTTATGACTAATTGAAGTACTTGAGATAGTTTGGGATTAAATTTGACAAAAATTCCAATTTGTCTCTCATACCATAGTTTGCGTCTCAAATACCAGGGTTTTATAAAAAAACAAACAACTTGGACACTGTCATCTTTAACAGACAAAGTCCCAACAATGTATCCTCTAATTTATATCAAAACTGCGTTACAATTCAGTCAGAGTATATGAAACAACCACTAGAGCACAACTATGAAAATGTCAGGATATTCTGGTTTCATGGAAAAAATCCTTATACATTAACATTGGTTCTTATACATAAAATATACTTTTATTACCTTTTTTACTTGGTCATTTGTATCACAGACACAGAAATCCTAACTAAATTAAGGTGAAATGGAAAGTTGACAGCAAGAAATGACAAAGAGAAACCACCTTACAATGTAGAGTTGTAATAAAGCCATCAGAAGCGAGCGTCCCCATTTAACGGCTAATCCTAACTCATAAAGAAATAACATCCCTGTCGTCAGTTTGCTTCACCAGTTTCGATTTCCTGCTCGCCTCCTTCCTTCAAGTTTTGCTCGTAGGTCCACGCCGCCCATGGGGGCCTCTGTCCTTTGAGATCTTGATTTATCAAATCCACTGCCGATTCTCTGTTGTAACGTCTTATCCCTTCTGTTGTCTGTGTGGCTCCTATGCCTCTGTTTGTGACTGATGTCATCATTTTCATTATCAGATAACGCGTAATGTGGTGGAGCCGCCTCGACTTTTGCAGTCCCGAAAAGATTAAAAGGGTCATCGTCTTCAACATTGTCATAATCGACCCATTCCTTTTTAACCGGGGCATATTTTTCTTCTTCGACCACTTCCTCTACTTCATCTTCTTGGTATGCATCTAAATCATGCTTGGGCCATTTCTTGGTTTCTTTTTGAATTCTTGCCAACCTGAAACAATTTAAAAAATTTAAAAAGTGTGACAAAACAATAATCATCGGCCATATTTTTATTCGGAGAGAAATTTACTTTTAAATGGCATACTTCATTTGGCAAAACGTTAGAGCTTGAATTTCTTATAAATATGTAAGTATATTCTAAGAAAAAAAAAGACAACCAATTGAAGTTTTAAATGCAAATGAAAATATGTCACAATTCCTGTATAATGACAATGACTGAAGTAAATGTTTTGGTGAAGCCTGTTCAGATAGTGTTTACTGTAACTCTGCGATAAACTGTTTGATCCAATAATGCCAGAATGAAAATATATATGAAAACTATAAAAGCCATGATTCACTGGTATATAATCAATATTGGACCTTATGTTCCCACTTAATTGTTTTTTTAAACTTTCAAATCATATATATTATAAGTAGTTAAAATAATTTTCTTAATATTAGCTCTAGTCATAAAAAGTAGACAAGTTATCAAGACACTTATCAACTGCAAACACAAGAGTAGAGTTTAACAACACAATGGAAGATATTTACCGTCTGGCTCTCTCAATTTTTTCCTCCTCGTCATCAGCATGCATGCGCATAAAACGTTTCTTGATTGGCGGTGGGTTGTCCCCCATTAGCCTCTCGAGCTCTGCCCCATAATCCATTTCATCATCCGTATCCTGGTGAGCATCATCTGGTTGGCCTACGAAAAGAAAAATAATAAAAACAACAATAACATTTAAACAACATTCCATAAAATGATATCGTTTGATGATACTTATCTATCAGTTGCATTCATTGTAGTGGTTGCCTTTTAACTGTGGTAGGGGGTTGTTTGAAAATAACTTGACTCTTGTATACAAATTTTTTGTTTGCAGCAATCCAACTCAAGTGGGATGATGGTTGTAGTCTGACTAGAAGTGGCAAATGCTTAATGCCCGGGAGGGGTGTTCTATGGGAGATGAGCTGTTTCCCAGTCAGAAATCCCTAATCTCGATTCAGCTGGTGAACCCAAGAGAATACGAAATCAAAAACTCAGCTTGCCACCAGGGAAGCGCCATTGAGTACAATGGCATACCGCCTACAAGATGCCATCTCTGGATTTTTCTGTCCGAGTTTTACTCCCTTAGATGAGGTTGACAAGTCCCATCTTCCTGGTTTTTCTGTTATTGTGATGTTGGTCCTCTGTGTGTATGTCTTGTCGAGGTGTTGATAAACTTGACCACAAAACCACAGCCATAAAGTAGTTTTGTCCAGGTGTTTATACACTTGACCACACAACCACAGCCATAAAATAGTTTTGTTTAGTCCAGGTGTTGATACACTTGACCAGACAGCCCAGGTGATAAACAGTTTATCTTATAGTTTTATTTATTCTTACTTTTGAATTTTAAACAAATGTTTAAAAATTAAATTTTCATGATATTTTTCAACCATCAGCAGGAATGATATATTTGTGAGTATTTGTTGATAGAATTGGTGAGAGAAAAAAGATAACTTTAAACAAACGCTAGTCAAAACAAATCCTCAAAACCAAACAGTTGATTATAGATCTACTATCAATCAAATTTACATCCTCGAGGACTTTTGTCCACTTGCTGAGACAAGAAAATGCAGGTAAAATTTGACCAGCTTTAATCAAACAGTCTAGGTGTGAGAGTGTCACTGGTTCTGCACACACACACATTAACCTGCGGGTGTCCTGGCTCAGGTGCTGACATCCAACTCCTTTCATTGACTCTCAATACAGCTCACTGGAGTGCTAAACCTCCTACAGGGCCATGCTAGGTTCTAAGTGGATGGTTTAGGCAAAGAGAGAGGGGTTTGATTTGTTGTATTTAACTTCCCTTCTCCTTGTTAAATTTGCAAACAGCCCTCCCTCACCCCCCCCCCTTTTTCCACACACCAATGTTGAATCTACTACTCCTTGCCCAAATACCAGGCCAATAAGGATGGGCTGGTAACAGTAAGAATGGGCTGGTAACAGTAAGGATGGGCCGGTAACAGTAAGGATGGGCTGGTAACAGTAAGGATGGGCTGGTAACAGTATCCTGGATAAGGCTTCCCAAAAGGTTTGGGGTTGATGATGACCTGACCCAACCTTGGGAAACATGCAATGTGGAAATGTTATATCACTGTCTGTTTCAATGTCAATGCAACTATTTCCAGCATTAAATATTGCTTTAATCCCCTTTATGCTATTCTTGAATGATGACAGTTATTGGTAATGTAAGATCCTCATTTTCAAATCCTAACAGTTTTCAATATTATGATGAAAATTTTTGGAGCACATTTAATAATGTTTTTTGGGACATGATGCAGCACACCAAGTGTTACAAATTGTTGCCCCCATATAATCTTTGATTCTTCAAAATCACTTAAAAAACTGATTTACATTTAATATTAATTTCAGTAATATATTTTTTTTTAAAAAGTTTTTCGTCTGTCTCGCAAACACAAACATAAGGCAACAAACACCCAGGCAAATCTGATGCCTTTAAATGGAACACAATTTATATTCAAATAACTCTAAGAAAAAAAAATATTTATCTTAAACTAATTTTTTTAGCACAAGTTGTTTTACATTGGAATTGGTAATTTGGCTTTGGGTTAGAATAACTAATTGTTTTAAGAAACCAGTGTTGCAAACGGCTTAAATAAAAAAACTTTCATTAATTTCATATAGATTTTTTTTTTATAAAAGCATAAGAGAAAAAAAAGAAAAGCTGCAGCATTTCAGTGGTAAAGCCTAATGGAGACGAACAAGGCAAGAACAGAAAACTGTTTGTAGGTAGCAGCAGAAAATTTAAAAAATAATTAAAAGAAAGCTAATTCCCCCCCCCCCAAAAAAAAAAAAAAAAAAAAATGAGCCTAAGGGAATTTAATTTTAGTGACAACGTGGTATTCATAAAACTAGCCCTTTGTCAAGATTATTACAATGATTTTCTTCAAAATTCACAACTATGGCTAGACCTATCACTTCTAATCATTTATCAGGCAATTTTTACATCAGGTCAATTAAGAACATGAATTAAGCTATAAAGGTACTTTACAATGCAGATTATTTCTGAGATTCTCAACCGGATAGACCTTTGCAATACAATTCCTGAGATTTCTGAGACTTTGTGCTACTCGTAACAAAAACGGGGCCAACAGGTTTCATTTTCATGGGTTTGATGAATGTTGCTGGCAATATACAAAAACAATCCCAACACATGTTTATCAATGCACAAGCGTCATCAGAGGATGCGTTAGTAATAGAGCAAATGGTCGAAAATGAAGGGGTCACACAAAAAAAGAGCAACACAATCAATTTATTATCAGCTGACTGGTTTACAAATTTTATAGTTGTATTCAATAGCCACATAAATTTTGTAGTTCGAAGACTAAAATTTGTGAAATAAATTTCAAGATTGATTTTATTGGAGTGGGCAAAACAAGAAAAGATTTTGGAGGAACCATGTCTCGTTTTTAAAAAATGGATTGAATTAGAGTTTTTGTTTTTATTTTACATTTTAATTTTCCTGTGCATTGTATTGGTAAAATGATAGTTAAAAAGAAAAAAAAATCCAAATTTATTCAAATAAGGGGCCATCCATAAATTATGTCACTCAATTTTTTAATAATTCCCCAGTCACAAGTCTCAGGCCCCCCCCTTCCCACAAAGTAAAAATTTTCAAACCACAAAATTGCAACAAAAATTATAAATAATTAAAATTTAATCTAAAACACTTTTGTCAGAATACACCCATCACAAAAGAAATAATCTCAAGATCACTGTCAATGTCAGTTTTTTTAAATAGTCTATATATGATTTTTAAGATCTTCCCTTTTTTTGAACCCAGCCCTCCGGAGCGTGATGTACTTTACGGCCCTTAAAGAGTTACATGCAGCCCCAGGATGCTGACAGTTGCGCTAGCACATATTAGTACATATAAATACAAGTTTTTCAATTTTTGTGCCTGCTCAGTGTGAACACCTGTGTGAGATATCCTTATCAGCTGGAGATTGTAAACACTGAATGTCAGTGGATTTTCAACATGGATTCACCATTGAGCTTTGTGGCTGCAACAAGTCTGCACTGTGAACACACCTTAAGAAGCAATCAGATTTTCTTTTTTTTTTTTTTTTTTTTAAAACTACCCACCTGCTACAGAACTGACAGCCACAACTTTTTTATTGAGGACGTCCCTCAAATCTTTCCCTTCCTTCAGTACCGGCTGCTCTTCGTCCTCTTCTACTTCCCCCTCCTCAAAGTCCTCCTCATCTGCGCTCTTTCTGTTGGCCTTTCCCCGAGTTCCCAGACGACCTGAAAGCCTAGATTGAACAGTGATTGGCTCTTCTTCTTCATCCCCTTTGAACATGTCAGGCACATCAGAGTAAACTTCTGCTGCCTCTTCTCTGTCAGAGTGACGTAATCTTCGTTTTCTGAAATGTAAAGTTGAGAGATGTGGTGATGGACAGAGGATTTAATGTGAGAATTAGAATTTTAATGTGTCTTAAACCTTTTTTTGTCCAATAATGAACTTTGTACATTGCATAATTAAAGAAAATTTGATGAGCACTAAACAAAGCATGAAAACAATTTTATTATTTTAACAAGTGTTACTAATGTATTCTCAGACTCTGATTTATTTATTATTAAAAATAAAGGGTTTCATAGGACCATTTTACTACAAGAATAGCCTATGAATTAATTTCTGCATTAACATTTGAATGAAATGACACATTTAAAATAGAAGATGTTAAAAAAAAAATTTAAAAAAAAAAAAAAAAAAAAAAAAAAAAAAAAAAAAAAAAAAAATAAAAAAAAAAAAAAAAAAAAAAAAGAGAGAGAATTAAATAAAAAGGGTTTTTTTTTTTTGTTTAACTTGAGTTTGTGAATAAGCCTTTGATACCCGAGGGTCAGGAAAAAAAAAAGCAAAAATTAATTGAAAGTGAAATTAAAAAAAAAAAAAAAAGGTAAAAAATTGATGGGGTTCAGCAATTTTTTTTATTAAAAAAAAAAAAAAAAAAAACAGATGCTGTAAATAAAAAATAAAAAAAAAAAAAATAAAAAAAAAAAATAAAAAAAAAAAAAAAAAAAAAAAGAGAGAGAGACTTAATATAAAAGGGTGTTTTTTTTATGTTTACCTTGAGTTGCTGATCAAGCCTCTGATACCTGAGGGTCAGTAAGAAAACAAGCATAGATTAGTGGATAGTGAATCTAAACATAGAAAGAAATGGTAAATAATTGATGGTGTTCAGCAGTTTTCTTTATTAAAAAAAAAAAAAAAAAAAACAGATGCTGAACAGGTCGTGTTATTGTGATAACTTAGTCATATTAGTGGGACATAACATTGTCTTATGTTTAGTTCTACCAATTAAGGAAGGACAAAATACTGATATTGAGGGACTTTAATAACAACAGTTTCGTATTTTATATTAAATTTAAATTTTTAATCTAAAAAAATATACCAGAAGAATGTCACAAATAAAAATGTATTCCTGAACCTGTCACTGGCAAATATTTTAAAATGTATAAACCAGAAAGTGCTCCCAGAAAGTTTCTTCCAATAAAACAGTTTAAAAATTACTTTAAAAAATGTTTCTTTCACAACACCAATGTCATGGGAAAAACTTCCGCATGACAAGTGAAACTCTGGTGTGGGTAATGTAAAATGCCTCCAAAATGAGGCATGCACAATTCATATGAATTGGAGTCCCCATTCACAAACAATTAATTTTAGTTTCATTTTTATCTAAGAAAGGTGGGGGAGCTATTTCAAAATGAGCCAGTGGTAAAAAAATAATTTTGCATTGAATACCTCAGCCTTGAATATAAAAAAAAAATTATGTAAGGGGATGAAATTTAAGAGGGTCTAAAAGGCTGTTTTGACCCCATCAGCCAGAACTGAACTCACTAGTATGAACAAAAGTCGCAATGACTTTAACAATACATTGATCATGGTCCCTCAAAATATAGAAGAAGAAGATCCCTGCAGGCATTAAGTATAGACAGATGTACAAAACAAATATCTTAGGTGACATACCTCCAAAATTAGGATTCCCATATTTTTGGTAATATTTACTCCTTTTTTCCGCACCAGGGACCTTTTTGTCAGCTGGAAAAAGAAAAAAAGTAAGAACCCTTTAAAATCATAATAAATAGACTTAGAAGGATGACAACTGGACGCACGCAGTTAAATTAAATGTAAACATGTGTATCTTTGGAAAGTATTTTTAAAAAGACAAACATGATTTTTTTTTCAAAAACAAAACTTTCAAAAAATGTTGGTGTCTACAGATGGTGAAATGTAAAAAAAAACTTGATGCTTAAGCAAAAATTTAAACCAATACTTAAGTATATTTTACCTTTCATTGCATATCTCATAAACAAATATTCCGCCTTTGGATGCGGCTGCCCAAGACGCCACCACCCAGGAGGCCAGGGAATTTCACTTTTTTCACGTGATGGGGGTGGTACTGGGGGCGCTTCAGGTTTCTTTACCGTTTTCTTGATGGCTCTTACTTGATCTCTTTCAGAGCGGGTCTTTTTCTGGAATTGTATTATTTATGTATGAACATGAACCCTTGTATGCCCCCCACCCACCCCCCAAAAAAAAATTAAAAAAAAAAAAATTAAAGTGCACTTACTAGAAGTACCCAGATAGTTTAGACACAGACACTTTGAAGAATATGAACAAGACAAAATTACTAGATTATTGTTAATTCCTATCACTATGGTGTATGTACACCCCACTCTTTTTTATTTCTCCTCCCCCCACCCACTTAATAAACAAAACAAGATTTTTGTTGTGAGTGACTTTACCAACAAGAGTATATCAAAAAAATTGAATATAATAACACTGTCAGGTGTATGTTTTGAATTACTAAGGAATTGTTAAGTTTACAATAGAATTGATAGGGATAGTATAGAATAAAATTATTGCACGACACACCTTTTTCTGTTTGCTGTGAGTGGACGATGCTGATGAGGACGATGATGATGATGAACTTGCTGATGACCCTGACCCGAAATCAGAGTCTGACCCAGAACTGGAGCCTGAATTAGACGAACCCGAGGATGATGACCCTGATGAAGAAGATGACGAGCTGCTGTCAGATTCTGAGCCCCCATCCGTCTCCATTTTCTTTGGAGTCTCTCTTTCCTTTATTTTCTTCTCACCTTTTAACCCCTCTTTCTTATAATTTGAGTGTGTTTTTGAGTCAGCTGTTGCTTTATGGTTTAATGAGCTGCTTTCTAACACTTTGTCTAACTTTTTATTGTCAACTGGTAAAGATTTATGAACAGTCTTTGAATCTTTGTCTTTAAAATTATGTTTTGCACCATCATCTTTGCTTGAATCATCCACCTCCTTCTCAGAAATTTTCCCAGATAACCTTTCCTTTGCAGACAGTGTTTCGTTACTGTCCACAGATTTCCTCAGGGCTGTTACTGAGGCACGCTCAGCCCTCTGCTTTTTGTTTTGGGTGAAGTTAGACCAAGTGGACAGGGCCTGGTCTATTGGGTCATCTCCTGTCAGATCTAGGTTATCATCGTAGTCCAGCTCCATGAGTTCCTCTTCATGAATGTTCAAAACGGGTTCTTTAGTTATACTTTCTGCTGGCACATTGTTCTCTGTGACAGCTGTCTCTTCAACTTCAATGGGGACGGGTTCTAATGACTTTCCGTTATCTTTAACATCAGCGTTTATTGTGCCCACTTCCTCCACTGTCTTGTCACCTACAAAATAATAATTAAGTATTGTTTAAGAGATGTGTTTTAAATCTATTTGAGCCAAGTCAAAAAAACTGTTTAATCAAAGACAGAACTTTTTTTAAAAAAGATAAAATGGTTTTTATAACTAATTTAATTTAACAACTATTATCATTCAAAAAAAAAAGTCTAAAAACATATGATTCTTAATGTTCCACTTGAGAATGTTGAATGGGTAACAATGCAAGCTTAAAAAAAACAGGAGTCGCTATTAGGAAAATACACATTAAAATTAATTACTCTCACAGAGCTATCAAAAAATTGTTCAAAATTCATACTCATACAACTTCTTTTAATTTAATTTTGAACACATTTAAGGCAAAAATAATCTCCCACACTTTTGACCCAAAATTTTGAAAAGTAAAAAAAATTGCTGAGCATACAGGTATATTAAAGTTTGCTTTATAGCTTACCCATCAGGTCGTCAACAACCTTTTCTGCTGTTTTCATCTCATCATTACTAGAGCTCAGTTTTATAAGTGCTCTGGCTGGAGTCAGCTTGTCCAGCCAAACAACATTACCTGCAATGATGATCACAAGGACATAAAAATATCACCCTCCTATGATGACTAATTATTATATAGACATAACATTTCATGAGAGAAAAATTTTATAATAAAAGTAATAATATTAAAGGAATATCTTTGCTTCGAAATGTTACATCTTTTTTCTTAAGGCCAATCCATGTGACGAATCTTATGATTGTTATACTCAATACTGGCACTTTTGTCTAGCTTCACTGCCACAAAGTCATGCTTGGTCCACATTTAAGATTAACAACCAATGTTCGATGAGAGAAGATATAAAAATTCTTTATTTTGACAGGCACTATCAGTTCACAAAACGTCCGCTATTCTGACAACACTGGCTCATTCTGACTCTCTAAAACATCAATTAGCACACCGCCTTTTATAACTCTACACAACAAACACTCAGCATACACTAACTCAACACCATGAACCATCTTCAGGATCTAACCTCATGTCCTACACCTCACAAAATCTCTCAGATCAACAACTCCCCTTCCAAACATTCACGAACCCTAAATCTAGTACACAACAATGAGCTAAAAATAATAATAATAATAAAAATGTTCACATTTTAAACTTAAACTCATGAGGCTGAACAGTGGAATGGTTTTGGATGAAGTGAATGGAAATAAATAAATTAGTTGAATATCATTGTCTGCAAACATATGAATTATTCTTCTAAAAGTAATGAACCCTGGCATGACATTATGTGCTGGACTATGGAGGTTTTTTTTTTCAGTCATCAGTGTAAACATTTGTATGATCTCTGCTGCAACATTTGAGTCCAATAGGGTTGCGGAGAGTCAAGATAAATAGTAAGATACCATAAAACTAATCTGCCTTCTGTTGTTTTTTTTTTAATCTTCAGGGTTTTTTTAATGTGAAACCAAGGGACGTATAGGAAATTAACTTACATGAAAAGTCATCAATCCACTCCACTCCCTTTGGCGCATACTCAGAAAAATAGTCAAAGACATCAGTGGTGCTCATGTTATCAGTTCCTCGTAGCAAGATGGCCTCCATTCTCCATCCACGAGGGTCCTCATCTAACCTCTCTATATTCATACCCAAGCTAGAAAAAAATATTTAATTGACAATTTGAATTTTTTTTTAAGATAAAAAGAAAACAATTAGTTCAAATTTTAGTGACCATTTTCAAATATTAACTACTAATCAAACCATTGTAAGATGGTTTAATAATATCCTATTAACAAAGAAAAGATAACAACCACTTGGAAGTCTAAAAAACTAAAACGGGATTGCGACAACTGGTTGGGCATGAACTTCCTGTTGCTTACAAGCCAAAATTTCTGTACTGTTATACCACAAAGAATAATATAGCCTGGAGAAAAAACTCTGACAGGCCTTGCCAGTTGATGAAAAGGAGCTCTTGCATAGATCATATATTTTTTTTATTAGTTTTAAGGAAGATTTTAGAGCATGTTCATGAGTGGAATGCGACTGCGTGGATCATTTGGGACAACTTTGAGAAAGCTTTTGACATCAGAACTGGCTTTAAGGTAATATCCGCCAATGACAAAATTTCATTTCTCAGCTTCGTAGTTAACAGCTGCTAAAGCATCCCACCTTATAATCTATTTGATTTCTTAGCACAGTTTACCTTTTGTAAAGATTCTTTATGTCTATGTCTGTAATAGGTTGCTTTGGTGTACTCAGTGTGCCAAATTTCATTGCCCTCTTCTTCCAATTCTCAGAGGCTTCCTGTATACAAAAAAAAATATATCAATGGTTAGTTATTGTGAAGGAACAAACATTATTTTGCAAAGGTAAAATTCACTTGAATTATCATAAACTGATTTTGAAATTATTTCTAGATGAACAGTTTTTCTATACACTTAGCAACTTGAAATAATTGTGTGATACAAAAAGTAAACTGATCATCCATTTTTTCCCAAGAAGAAACAATCAAATTCAAAGACAGAAGAGGCAGAAGAGGTCTCTGTATGCATAGACCACAAATTCACTGGTAAGTGAGAGCAGATGTGAGAGATGCCTAAATCTTTTTCTGTTTTTTAAGTAATGTTAATACATATTAAACACACCTTGATTTCATGAAATGTTTAAACCCTCACTTGTAAGAAAACAGGTGTGTTATTATGTGGACTCTTACCCTTTTAAATGTCATTAACTTACAAGCCATTTTTATTGGTAGTACACATATTCAAAAAACATTTTACCGATCATCATCCCATACAGAATTTTTATTCAGTTACAATGTAATTTATTTATTAAAATGTTTCATTGCCTATAACCAAACAAGATAAAGGTAACATAGACGACAACGCCATTCATATTTAACTTTTTAACTTACCTCAAACGTCACATCCACGCCAGTCACAAAATTGCCAGATTTGTTTTCATAAAATTTGGGCTATTAAAAATTTTTAAAAATACATAAAAATTTGTATCTTTTAAATTTGTCAAATATGTATAATATTGAGAGGGGGGAAATAAGTAATATCATAATATGAACAAACTCATTCATGAACATGTTGACGGACAAGATTAGGAGAATATTTCATTTTGTTAATGTTTATTGTAAATGTTAGGGGCCATCCATAAATGACATGAATTTTCGGTGGGGATTGGGGGGTTAACATACTTGTCCTGATGTATTATGAGGGAATTTTTTACTAGGAAATTTGTGATAAATTTGTTACTAGGGCTGGGGCCAAAATAGTATAACATCATTTATGGATGGCCCCTTAATTATTGCAATAACAAGTCACAATGTTTTAAATAAACTGACATTTCTATCAATTGTATGTCTATTAGCCTATTACATTTTTAACATCATTTATCTACCCATTAATCAGGCCAACCCTTTTTTAGAATAATGGTATTTAATTTCCATAATATCATTAACAGCTTCGATTAATTTAGCAGTGATTTTAAATAGGCACTAAGCATTTTTAATTAACTGAATATGGACTAGCTTATGGACAATCTATTCTGAGCCGTCCAAACTTTTAGTTTTAATTTCAAGAAATTAATGGGTAGACCGAAATCTAATTGATTACTAGCTGCCAACCTGATTTTGAAACATTTTTCAAGAAGAGCATCAAAGTCAAAGAAAGAAAAGGTCTTTGCTTTAGACTAATTCAACTTTTTGTGGGGTATTTTGACAAAAACTTCAATTTAATGACTTGTTTTAAGCACTTCGGTAAGGCAAGGGAGATTAGTATTTTAGTATTTGTATCGGAAAGGGGCTTCACTACAAATGCATCCGACTCTTTAATTTTTAGACAAAGGTGCTTTTTCATTAGTGAAAGGACTATTTTGTCATAAAAATTGGTATCCTTCACAGGTTAACAATAGTAGGCATCTTGGCCTACATTTCCTTTGTACTTTTTTGCCCTTTCAATCGACCCTAATTTTGAAAAAAAAAAATTAGGAATATATAAGGCATCTTTCCATAAATTAATTTTGAAGACATTATATGACAAAGTCTTCCATATAAAATTGAAAAGCACTTTATTTATGTATATGTGTGCCAAATCTCATTGATGTAATTCATGTCCAACGTTCAATATGCTCATTCCGGTAACAAGCATTATCAAAAGGTCTCTCAGCCCAGTAATGTTTAGGTTGTGACCAAGCCCCTCTTTTAAATTGAGGAATATGCCAATACTTATGTATTCAATTATAACTACTATTTAAATTATGGTAATCTTGCAGTTCAGATGTGTATATTATTTCTGATCAAATTTCGTATTACCACTTGTAAACTTATGTGTATTCTTTATAAAATTTATCCAGACAGTATTAGTTAACTCTAACACTAAATTGTACAGCACTAATCTATTTTTTATTGATTTTTACGGCCCACATTGGTACATAGCCGGGAGCGTAAACGATCTCTCCATATTCTTGAGGTTTTTTTTTATTCACCCTACATGCCAGAGTGCAATTTTTCAACTGAAAGCACATTCCCAAAAATAGGCCCCAAAATTTAGATGTTAGCTAAAGGGCTTTTAAAGATGTTAAATTCCGAATGCCATCACCAGCTACACCGTGTATATTGGCTAGTTTTAGGAAAAATTAAAATTGTTTTTGAATATGGATTATCAAGTGTATGTGTATTAAGTTATATCTCGTTCCATTCACCCATGCCCATACCCCCCCCCCCATCTCATTCTTTTTGTGAACATGCCTACAGTTTGAAAATTTCGTTTAGCATACCAACTTAGGTGATCAAAAATCTGGCAACAGGGTAAAAAATACAAAACAAATGGAGCTATTGAAGGTTTGGGGATGCTCAAATACACTTTAGAAATGAAATAATATGAAAATAAGCATTGTATAATTCAGTATTAGTTAACTATCACTGCCTAGTTTAATTTAATGAAGAATACACCTAAGTTTACATGTGATGAAACGAAATTCAATAAGAAATAATATACACACCTGAACTGCAAGAGTACCTAAATTATTTACATCAATATGTTTGATAAATAGTGTGTGCAAATGAACTTAGAAGACAATCAAACAATATTTTTTTTTATTTCATGCTTAAAATGTTGGAGGAGTCATTCAAAATTATCAATATTTGCAGTGGGCAACCATTCTGAATCACATCCACTTGCATGCAGCTATACTAAAATTTTCTTTCATAAGAGATATTCGTGTGCAAACACTATTAAACCATAGGTCAGTCAGGGAAAGCTTTAATTAATTAGACATGTACAAACCTTAAACTAGATACTTCGGTAAAGCAAGGGAGACTACTTTAAAATTTGTATCGGAAATGGGCATCGGCTCAGTAAAATCAGACGTTTTAATTTTTTAATGAGAGTGTCAATGAGTCCTTTTGACATATAATTGAGTTCCGCTTCTGCCTTTTCACTTTGGAACACATCTTGGCCTACATTTCCACCCAGCTATTTTGCTTTTTCAATCGACCTTTATTTTTAAAATCTTTTGTATATGTAAGGCCTCTTCACATACAAATTTTTTTAGTGAAATAAAAAGAAAAGGTCTTTCACATTAAAAAGTGTAAAGCATTAGATCTTGAAGTATACGTGTGCCAATTCTCATTGATGTAGGTCATGTCATGTCCGACTTTCACTATGCTTGTCCCCTAGACCCACATTACCATAAGGTTGCTCGGCCTAATTTTGACATGTCGTGGGCCATGCCCCCTTTTTAATGGCGGAAGATGCAGATGCTGAGGAAATATTTAATTATCACCACTATTTACATAAAAATATTTGATAACTTGTGTTTTAGAATGCATTTTGAAGACATTTAAAATGGAATGTTTTAATTTGAGCTTTAAAAACCCGTAGAGTCCATATTATAACTGATCAGAATTTTCAGTGTGCAACACGTTGTTATTGGCAACCATTCACAGCCACTTGAATAATGGCTATATCGTACCACCTCAGAGTTTCATTCATAAGAGTTTCCCGTGTGCAAAAACTATTAAACTATTTGTCAGGGAAAGCTTTAATTAATTATTCATGTGCCAAAGTTGAAAGTTTAAAATAAGTCGACCCTAAACAGTATTTTAGTGATAAGGGGATGCGTTGCCTTATATTTATATAAACAATATAGTTAATTTAGTCATTGCGCATGACGAGATCAGCGGAATGAGGTCACAAGATGTGGAGGTTTCGTCCATAGTAAAAAATACCTAACGAGCTCACACTTTAAAAATTTGTAACTCAAAAATAAATTAAGCTAAAAATAAAAAGTTGATTCTGGTTTCATTTTTTTATTTGAAATTTGCTCTAAATTACTGTAATTAATAAATTATTATTTTGAATTTTAAAATTTTTTTACAAAGTACCTACATAAACCAGTGCTTTTTTAGAGGGTATATATTTGACATTGCGGCTAATGTTGAGAACGAGGCCCATGATGTCATTTGGGTGTTTATTATAGGTGCAGTGAATTAGCGTTCAGGTTAGGCATAGGGATCGATTTAAGGTTCAAACAGTTAGCCATAGGGATCGATTTAGGGTTCAGGTTAGGCATAGGGAAAGATTTAAGGATACATTAGTGACAGAATTAACTGGTTGTGTCAACCAAGATGGCGGCCATCGCGAGCCTTGTTCTCAAAATTTACCGACATAGCCTTAAACTTAAAATAAATGTTTTTCTTGCAAATTTATAGCTGGTTTTAAGACTTAAGTTTTAATTTTATTATTGAAAAGTTATTGTTGATTTTTAAAAACAATAATGACAAAATAATACCTTTTCATTTGTATTTTATTTAAAGTATTTAATTAACCATAAGTATATATCAGATAATCCTACAAAATAACATTTAGCATCATACCCCGTATGTAGATTCTTTTTTATTTCTAACAGCAGTCCTTGAAAGAAAGCGTCTCTCTGTTGGGCCATTCGAAGCTATCGATAATACATCTTCTTCATCTACTTCTCCATCTTCTGAACCACTTCTTTTCTTTCCACCTCCTATCCCAAATCTATGGTTATCATCAGCGCTCGAAGAATCTGATCCTTGAATTTCTACATCAGATTCATCGGTTGATTCTGTGTTATCAACGCAAATTTTTAAATTGGGAAGCTTTTTTCTGGTCGCCATGTTTATTTTGGTTGCATATTAAAAATTAAGACCGGCTTTCCGATTTCGATTTCCTTTGGAAATTCGCAAAATAAATTATTTAATAAGTTTCGCCTGCTTTGAAAACACAACTCAATACCAATATGAATTTTGAAGTTATCTTAAAATAGTTAAATGACTCTCAAACTTATTTTTATAGAAAGTTTGGGAAAATGTTCAAAAAATGTTACACTAGTATTTTGTGATTTTTGGAAAAATTGTATTTTGAAACGTTAAAATTTAAAATAGAACAACAAATCTTTAGCAATTCACTAAATCTTTAAAATTAAAACAGACTATGTTTAAAAGGTAATTAAAGGATATAAAAATGTAGTTACTACTTATTAATATAGCTTAACAGGTTAGACATATTTGTTAAGGAGGCGTCCATTAATTACGTCAACGAAATAGGGGGAGGGGTTTTGAAATATTTGACAGTTGTTGACAAAGGGGGAGGGAGGAGGTTTAGATTAGTTGACGTCAACAATCATGTTTCTATATTAAAATTTTAATCTTAAAAATTGACTCGTTATTACATTACTTTCTTTAGAATATATAATTGTAAATGAGTGTAAAGGGTCATGTAAACATTAATATAATTTTTAGGCTTTTAACAATATAAGATTTATTTAATGTGTGTCTGTGCACTGCAGATGGCTGGTTAGAATGTTAGCAAACTTTGTTAGTGCAAGAGAAGTCAAAATTTGTCCTCTTTTCCCCTGTAGATTCTGTTGCAGGTATGGAACAAGGACAAGGTTCAAGTGTCATGTGTAGTCAAGATTAATTATATAGATCGAGTATGAATAAGATATTTTGAGATTTAGGTGAATGTTAAGTGAGTAACAATAATAACATCGCTGCTTGAACGGATTTGCAAAATCTGTAACATCTATTTTGCATCACAAGTCATGTTGAAAAACATGTTCAACAGCACCGACAATGCCCACATGAGCATAAGAAATTACCACCTGCTCCTCAACAGAAAAAGATTCAATCAATGCGAGTGGCAAGGAGATAGGGAAAACGTATGACTCACACCGACATTGCTTCTATTTTAAGTGCTAAATGTTAATATGATGATGTTGACTTGTCTGGTATTATTGTTCGTCCGTCGAGGTGACTGATGACTTTCGCGGGTGACTTTGTTTAAAGTGAAGAAGAGGTGCGCGGCGTCTACCTCACTCTCTCGTCCGAGCCCACCATATCCAGTGGCAAGACTCTACGTCAAGACGACCAGGGATGGGTTCGGTTGCAGGAATTGTCATTGTTTGCGCCTTACGGGACTCCAACTCCGGGTTTGAATTCAGAGTTTCCTTCTCTTAGATGAGTTGCCGACCAAGGTTAACGAGTCTCATCCACCCGGGGGTGATGTTTTTGCTTGACTGGCCTTTGGCTGGACTTGAACACCAGACCACCAACTTAAGGTTTGCTCAGTTTAGACCATTTGGCCACCCAGTCACCCAGTCTGGTATATCAGTGCCGCAAGCTGAAAATGATAAATCAGCTACTACAATGCCCTTCAAGGGGTCATTTCAGGTTCTTTTCAGGGGGAAGGGAGGGGGCAAAACTAAAACTTGGTTGGCTTGTTAAGTTGCTAATTACTTGAGCCGCCACAGTACACAGAAATATATATAAAACCTGCAAATTATATTTGGAGGGGGGGAAGCCCCCCTGCCCCCCCCTACCCAAATAATGTCCCTGATGCCCATTGTTGCGATAGAGCAAAACCTGGCTACTCCTTGGGAAGATGATAGCAGCTAGAAAGTAAACTATAATTGTCAACGTTACTTACTAATAATATGGCAATGATATGTAGTCTTTAACAACATAAAATTTAAGTGTAAAATCTTTTAACTTGTCTATTAACAAGCTTAAGATGTAATAAATGTTTTTCCTACAATTTTGTGTCATTAAAATAGATCAGCACAAAGTAAAATTTATTTATAGGGCCTACATTTATTTATAATCGAATTACTTTTTTTTTGGGGGGGGGGGGGGGGGCAGGGAGTTAGAAAATGTTGACATAGTTAAATAGGTAGTCATTAAAGTTTGACAGTTGTTGACAAAGGGCGAGGGGTAAAAAATTTGATTAAAAATTGTTGACGTAATTAATGGACGTTAAGATA
Organism: Lymnaea stagnalis; assembly: GCA_964033795.1. Lineage (NCBI taxonomy): Eukaryota > Metazoa > Mollusca > Gastropoda > Lymnaeidae > Lymnaea > Lymnaea stagnalis. The sequence continues at coordinate 539,959 of CAXITT010000239.1, read as the reverse complement.
AGGTGTAACGTTTTTTTTGTTGTTTTTTTTATAAATGGAATTAGCTGTTGACATTTACGTCACATAATTTTTTTTATTTAATTTTACGCCTAATGTAGCTGCTGTTAAGCCACGTGTTAACCAGTTAGAAACTAGCCCAATCACAGTAGTGTGGTCAGTGTACTTCAGAAAATAGTCCGCTCACTGTGGTGTAGTCAGAGTGTAGCTAACAGAAACTAGTCCGATCACAGTAGTGTGGTCAGTGTACTTCAGAAAATAGTCCGCTCACTGTGGGGTAGTCAGAGTGTAGCTAACAGAAACTAGTCCGATCACAGTAGTGTAGTCAGAGAGTTACAGAGTGTAGTAACACTAAGAAACTAGAACGAACACTATAAGCAATAAGCAACCCTTAAACATTAAAAATGAAAGTTCAAATAATAAAAAAAATACATATTTTAAACACTAAAGCCTCACCCCCCCCCCCCACGCATCTTTTAAAATATTTCTTTGGGGTTGTCCATTAATTATGTCAACAATTTTTACGCCTCCTCATAGCCCCCCTCTCGGGTCAACAACCGCATCCGGAAATTTGATCGAAAGAAAATTAGTCGACTGAAAATTGATTGACAAAATTTAATCGAACGGAAATTCTGTCAAATATTTTATTCAGTTCACACGTCAAAATTTTGCGTAAAACTTCTTTTGAAAGAAATTTGATGAGCCCATGACCTAAACCATAAACATCGTAAAATTAACAACAAAATCAAACACGATACGGAGCTTAGCTATATTTATGTGTCATTATATGTGCTAGTGTTGCTGGTCGGTTGTTGGTGTTGCTGGTCGGTTGTTGGTGTTGCTGGTCGTTTGTTGGTGTTAGAAGTTTTCTTTTTTTGTTCAAGCCAATCGTTTCACATATGAAATCAGTGTTCAGTTACATTACTATTATTTAAGTCTATGACTTAACGTTGAAACAATGCACACACAAACAGATAAACTATGACGATTCGATTTTCATCACTTTCAAGCCAGGTCACATGTGAGATTAAATATGACTTGAAATTGAAATGGAAACCGTGAAATAGCTAGACATTGTGCCCATCTGGGTGGATTTTGAACTATCCCCCCCCCACACACACACACACATTTTTTGTCATCTCGACAACAAAAAATAGTTACAGTGCTATTTATTATAGTTGAACCTGTCAATAGCGGTGTCACTAGCACATGGCCATCTTAAGAACATAGGGGGCCCTGGGCACAGCAATGCATTTGGGCCCCCAGCAACACAACACACCAGTTTCGTTAGAAAGGGGAGGGGGGTGAAGTGGGGCTCTCGCCCCATGCTCAAACATTGGGGGGGGGGGGGAAAACAATTGTTGCTCCCACCCCACCTCACCAAGGGGAGAACATTGTAAAAAAAGAATAAACATTCAAAAAAGTTAAAAATAGGTTAATTAAAATTATTTATACCCAAACAAAAAATTTCATTCTCAATGCATTTGGGCCCCCAGCAACACAACACACCAGTTTCGTTAGAAAGGGGAGGGGGGTGAAGTGGGGCTCTCGCCCCATGCTCAAACATTGGGGGGGGGGGGGGAAAACAATTGTTGCTCCCAACCCAACTCACCAAGAGGATAACATTGTAAAATAAGAATAAACATTCAAAAAAGTTAAAAATAGGTTAATTCAACTTATTTATACCCAAACAAAAAATTTCATTCCAGTGCAATAGTGGTTTTAAAACATTATCAGAAATACATTATAATTAATCTCAGATGGTGATAAATTATCAGGCTCTCCATTTTATTACTTAGTCTTTCTGCCTCACACCTCATTTTTTTATTTTCCTGATCAGTGTCAGCTGATACAGAGTCCAGAGAATCTTGAATATTTTTCGACGACCATATTGTGTCAGACAGAGGCTTTAAGACAAGGAGAGAGTTTCCTAAGGAAGTTACCAGAACATTCCATCGATGTGTGGACGCTGAGAAAAGGGTATATTGGTGCTGAAGAAAATCAAAGAATTTTCAAACTTGTAAACAACACTCTGCTGCTTTTAAGCCCACTAAGTTTATGCTGTGTCCAGCACAAGGGACATACATGGCAAACTCCTGCTTGCAATCCAGTGTAGCATCCAGACATATAAATTTTAAGCTTTGTCATACGATTGACTACGGCAAATTGAAGGCGGAATTTTGTTCTCGTTCGGGAAATCCAAAACATTGTCTGCTAGAGCCTTTGATACACGACAGTGTCTGTTCGATCCTTTGATACACAACAGTGTCTGTTCGACCCTTTGCTCCATGGGGAAATATGGAAATTAACCTGATGAAACGTTCCACAAACTTACATCCTCGAATGTACCGGACCGTAAATGTCAGTTGATCAAGGTGTGAAATGTCTGAAGTGGAATCATAACTTATTGAATAATACTTTGACTCTTTAATTTCTTCCAGAATAGCACAAAGGATATTTTGCCCCATTAGATCAACAATTTTTTCTCAAATATTTGCCGACAGTTACGCTGTGTTACCCTCTCCAGCATTTCCATATAGTTTGAGATACTCTTCCAAAAAAGGGTTAAATTAACTCAGCAGCTCTAAAATACATAAACAAAAATTTCCATTGTTTACTGACCCAATAGTTTGACCCAAACCTCTGGAGGCAAGAAAGTGAACGACACAAACCCCACGAGTCAGAACTTTATGCCAATACGTCTGTGTTGACCAATGGTTTTTGATTAATAAAGGACCTAAACACCTAAAGCTTCTTTCAGTCGAAGAAAATATGCAGTCATGTCCTTGCGATGCACTACTCCATTTTCATGTTCTACAATTAGATTGTTATGTTTCCAGCACTTAAATCCTGATATAGCAAAAGGAAATACTTTTTTGGACAATAGACGACACACAAAGCAATACAAACAACCTTGATATGATAAATAGAGAAGCCATTCAAGTTTTACATACTCGTCAATCTGAAGTTCACGTTTGAACATATTTCTTGATAAATACCTTGTCTTATTTATTTCTTCTCCAGCTCTGCCTAAGTTTGAAAGGTTGCAGTCATGATTCTGACACAATGATGGCCTACAGTGAATTCAGTACTCAACTGTACAAGTGTTCTTAATATTCCAAAGCCCGGGATCTGTGCTGTGAATCACACACTCTCGTTTTCTGACACAGCCTTGTGTGTTTCAATTTTTACACTTTCCACAGCAGAGGAAATAGGTAATGGTATTTTCTGGAAGTAGATGGCTTGATCCAATAAAGGATGTAGATGATGCTTTTTTTTTATTTTGATGAGCAGTATTAGTCACTGATATTTCGATTGGATTTAACCAAGATGTTAATTTTGCAAGTTTACCCGTTTTCCTTGTCTCCTCAGCTCTTTTCTTCTTCTGAGCTCCAATTACTAATTTTTTATTCCCGGCTAAGGGGTTAAACACATAGAAATATATTCATTGGTTACAAGTATTTCTAAATTAATAACAGCAATCCGTTTATAAGATACAGGTAATTTTTTTAAAATAGATTTTTCGGTCCCTTCAGACTTCAGACTGACACGTGACTCACTAAAAACTAACAACGGGAAATGATCAATAGAAATGGTGCCATTAATAAAATCGATACCCGGTATTTAAGATGAAAATGACTTTGAGCTTTAAACAGTGAGCACAAAATTAAATTATATCTAAATGCCTATATATTTTTTCCTACATCACAGACATACGGTAACTGTTGGGTTCTATTTATTATCTAAACATGTTTTTCAGACACAGAATAAAAAATATTTTTCTGTTGAAAAAATATAAAGTTATTTGGGTTTTTTTTTTTTTTTAAATAAAGTTACTTTTAAAAAAAGAATTATTCAGTTATGACCTACTAATTCCTGATATAATGCTAATTAAATTCAGTAGTACTTTAACTGGTGCTAGGATAGATTTTCTCCACTAATTTCTCTACGGAGCAGAGGCGTATCTAGGGCTATTACCGCCCAGGGCAAACATCTTTGTCTAGCATGATTACAAACAAATCCTCTAACTTTATTATTTTTCGATTCATATCTGGGAGAAGTTAAACTTTTTGACGATAGGTACTCCTCTTTAAAGGTTTAAAAAGTATCCAACTTGGGATTCGCATTGATAAAATCGTGGGTTGAAATTGGGACACAAGCTGTTCACTAATTTTTAAATCAAATTTAATTGCCGAAACCTTTCAATATTCATGAAAAATATTTGCAACATGAAGCCCTTATAAGAATGAGTCTCCTAGAAGCAAGCCCCCCCCCCCCTAGAAGCGTCGGGGCTTTGGGCAAGTGCCCACTGTGCCCATGCCTTAAGACGGCACTGGCTGTCCACTAATTTTTAAATCAAATTTAATAGCCAAAACTTTTCAATATTCATGAACAATATTTGCAACATGAAGCCTTTATAAGAGTGAGTCTCATAAAAGCAAGGGGCCCTTCTAGAAGTAGAAGCGAGGGGCCCTGGGAAAGTGCCCAATGTGTCCTTAAGACGGCACTGACTAGCAATGCGCTAACTGGTCTCTAAAATCTCTGTTAAGATAACTTTTTGGACATAGCGATCATCCTTCACAAAGATGTTAACCTTCGTTGCTTCGATTCATATTTTTCTTTCTTGATTCATGGTGTTACAATTTGGCCTCTACCGAAATTAATATTTTAAATGCGAATCAGACATTTTATATTTTAAAGGTAGATTACTCTCGTAAACTAGTTAAAAATATTTCGTAAAATCACAATATTAACTTTACATTTTTTTAGTTTGAGCTAATTTTAAAAAAAAAATAAAAAAATAAAAAAATATTCCAGAAAAGAACTCAGATTTTAGCCTTTTGGTAAAAGTGGAGTTCAGGTGCGTACATTATTTCTTAACGCATTTCTTATTTTATCAAAAATCATGTAAACTTACGTGTATTCTTTATTAATTTAATTAAATAATACAGGGAGTTATAGTTATAGTATAGTAGTATAGTCATAGTTATAGTAAAGTTAACTAATTACTGAATTTTAAATCGCCTTTTTTTCTTTTTATTTGATTTCTAAAGAGTCTTTAAAGTTTAAACATCCCCCAACCAAAGCTGCATAGCCCATTTGTTTCTGTTTTTTTTTTGTGTTTTTTTTCTTGTTTTTCTTTGGGCCTATGGCCTTTGCCTTTTATTTTATACTAAATTGTTTTAAAAATTTCTTTATGATTATGTGAACGTGATTTTGAAGATACCTTTTTAGCATCAATCATGGTGATGATTAGAGTAACTCAATAGATGAAGAGTGAAGATTTATTGATTGATATGTCATGATATTATTGATGAAATCTATTACTATTGAGTTCAGTTCAAGTCAAGTTATAATTCTAGAAGTTCTAGTCCTAGTTCAAATGCTGTGTGAAAATGTGATAGTGCCCTTCCCTAGGCGATAGTACCTAAAACTAAAGTCGAGAATGTGGTAGGCATACAATGACAATACTAATAATAATAATACTAATACTACTGAACTAAAATCAAATCAATTTTTAATATTTTTTTAAATCAGAAAATGAATTGTTTTTTTTAAATATCTTTATAGTAATTATAATATATTGTATTTATACACTTAATAATAAATATACTAGACAGTAATACAGTTATTTGGATTAATAACCAAAACTAATTCAATAGTAATATAAATATAAGGAATAAAGTTTATTCCTTATATTACTATTGAATTAGTTTTTGCTTGTACTTCATACCAGCATTTCAGATTGCTTCTTATTCTTACATATTCCTGCACATACTGGCATTTTGATTTTAATGGAGGCCCTCATCTCTTGTGTACAGTTTTTTTACACTAGCTTTTATTGTGTTCAGGAATTGTTTTTTTGTTGCAAGTAATAGTAATATAGTAAAATTTCAAATATCTGATAGCGACGCTGAAAAAAAAAATACCCTTGGCGATTTTGATATTCTGGCAGTGTATCTGACACCAAAAAACCCAGGAAAGTAATGAAGAGAATCATAATGATGATGTTGATAATAATGTTGTGAACCCTTGGTTTAGTACTAGGGGCCCTGAACTAAATTTTTAGAAAATATAGGACCTATAAATATGCCTCAAGGCATAAGCACCTCTTTTGAGCTCTTAATGTTATTATTTACACTTAATACCACTCAAATCTTTCTTAGAGAGACCAATAAGTATGCAGACATTTTTCTCAGTACCGGGTAACACCTAAATTAAGAGAAGTTCCCTAGGTCATAAATTGGGGCCTGTTACCGTAAGTGCCTGTAGCAACTGAGAAATAGCCAGGTAATGGCAGGAAAAGGAGTAGAATCATGTGTCAAAGGTGTCTGAAGCGCCCCCAAGGGCCTTTTAGCAACACACAAGTGTAAAGACTTAGTTAGGATTCACCCATCAAAGTAGGCTAATATTAATAAATATGCCTAAGCATAAGCTCTTAAGCAGCTTCAATTATCTGTTTATATGATGAAAAAAAGGCCAAAGTTTGGTGGGAACCCACCCCCCGATATTTTCTGCGGGCACCCATGTTTACACTGTAACTTTTTTGGTACAGATATTCCTCTAGGCCTCATGAAAGTTTTAAAAAGTCTGATTGCCTGCCAATTAATTAGTGCTACCCTCATGAAATATAATGTTCTAGGTCGTATCCAACATCAATAAGAGTTGATGTCAATATTTTGGTGACCGGACAACTGAACGCACGACAGGTGAACCTACGACAACTGAACCCAAGACAACCAAACCCAAGACAGGTGACCACCAAAAATATTTAAAAACATTAATAAGATAAATATAAAAAAGCCGAAATGTCTAGAAAAATACAATGTAGTGATTTTCTACTGCTGAAGTATACAAATACAACAAACCCTGAAACTTTAGTCTGAGAAAGTGGGGCAACAAAGTTTTATCCAAGGAAAAGAACGAACAAGAGCCATCCTCCCTAAAGTTTTGGACCAAAAGCGCAACACTAATAAAAGTGAGTATTTTCAAAATCATTATTCTAGTTCCATTTTTGCTATTTAGCTTTTAGCTCTAGGCCATAGCCTCACCATCACTTTAAATTGTATTAATAAATAAATGAAAAGTGGTATTGGTCACTCATTGAAACATTGTCATTCATTGAGTATAGTATTTTGAGCATTCTCATCATTGAAAATCATTTTTTATTGGTGTCTCATTCATAGGTGTCTTATAAATCATGTGTTTATGTTGAGTCATAAGCACTCTTCAAAATGATTAGGCTAAAATTATTCTAAAAATAATACCTACATAATTTATAAATAAATAAAGAAAAAATATTATAATTTCATCTTTTGCAAAATTAATAGGCTAATTGTATAATTGTTATATTATAAAGTTATTTTGTTTATACTATAGTATATGTGACATTATATTATCATAAATAAATTTATTTAGATTTTCAATTGTATTTTTAAGAAAGGCATATGCTAAAACTGATAGGTGATAGTTATAATAGCCAGTGGTCGGCAAATCGCGGCTCAAGAGCCGCATGCTGGTCTTTAGTGACCTGAGGGCAGCTCGGCCAGTCGTCCACAAAATCGGTTTTGACTAAGAAAAACATGGTTCTTAACAGGTTCTTGAAACGAAATCTGGCTCTCAAAATTTTTTTAATGGTCCTGCTGCTGATAATTTATTCTTTTGACTAATGAGTTTGCCAACCACTGGTATAACCTATAGCCCTTTGGTAGTACAGCCTGTGATAAATATTAAGAAATAAATTATGATCATATTTGTTAATAAAAATAACAACTTAAATGCCAAGATTTTACCTGCCTAAAACCAAAAGAATGATATCTTGGTACTTGATTCTTACAATTTTGTTATAAATGTTTATAGGTTGACAGACATTATATAATAGAAATGATTTTAAGATCAATTCTATTCAGAAAATGTATCTACAACCTCTACTGATGAAATTCAAAGCATTCCAGATTTTTTTTACTCTTAGGGTAGATATTTGTGTCCTTACAGGTTGATTAAAAATGCTTTTGAGCACTTTATGTTTTGGATAAGTCATACATCCTTAAAATCAGTTTGACTATATTTCATGAATTAAGATTATTTTTTCCTTTCATTAAAATATTATTTTGTTATATTTTTTTTCTTTTTAAGCTTTTCCTAATGGCTATGGAATTTTCAAAGACTCAAAGAGGAAATTAAGTATTAGTATACAAAGTACTTGATTATATAATCATAGAGAAAGCAAAGACAGTGCTGTGATGACTTGGAGATGCAGACAGTATCATGCCCCGACTAGTAACTGCACAGTGTTTATAAAAACACATACAAATAATGTTATTGCAGAGCCAACAACACACACCCATGATTCTTGTCCACAAAAAGCCAAGGCTAACATTGCTGTAAGCAAAATGAAAGAAGATATTAAGGCTATTGGTGCAACACCTAAAAACATTATAGGTAATGTGCTAATAAATTTTAGCAACGATGTCCTGCGGCATATTCCCAAGCAATCATCCATATCAAGAACTTTAATTCTACACAGAGAAGAGGTGCATTTTCCTATACCAACTACTTATTGTTTTGACATCCCACAAAAATATCTTCATTTAAATCTGTATGACTCAGGAAGCAATGATCCAAACAGAATTCTAGCAATTGGGAATAAAGATTTATTACTTGAATTGGACAATAATGAAATTTATGGGGATGAACCATTTGACAAAGTGCCAAAATTGTTTTACCAACTTTACACATGGCATGCGAAAGTTGGTAATGCTTACCCTCCATGCATATATTTTCTTTTGCAAAGAAAAAACCTTCAAACATATACCAACATGTGTGAAATTTTGAAACAACTTTTGCCAAACTTATCCCCTCAAACAGTTTTGGTAGATTTTGAAAAAGCCTGTATGAGTGCAGTTCATACAGCTTTCCCAAGTGCAGAGGTTAAGGGTTGTTATTTTCACTTATGCCAGAATTTGATTAGAAAAATTAGTTGTGTTGGCCTAAAATCTGATTTTGAGACAGACATTGAACTTAAATTAAAACTAAAATCTCTGGCAGCATTAGCATTTGTACCTATAAATGATGTGAGAGCTGTGTTTGATACTCTTGCAGCAACATTCCCAGATGATGGAAGATATAATGAAGTACTGACCTACTTTTTTTCAACTTACATTGAAGGTGCAATAGGTAGAGAGTTACAATTTCCAATTAAAATTTGGAATCAATATGATGCTGCTATGGAAAGGTCACCAAAAACTACTAATTGTTGTGAAGGATTTCATAATGGCTTAAATGCATTATTTCATTGCAGCAATCCAAGTATCTGGAGTTTATTTGAGGGTCTTCAGAAGGATATATGTTGTCATAGGCTCACTTTGGCAAAAGCAATGGATCAACCAGAAAAAAA
>CAXITT010000239.1:511157-522693 GCA_964033795.1 Lymnaea stagnalis | reverse complement strand
GTTCTTCCGATCTTCACCCCCCCCCCACCCGAGAAAATTTCTAAAATAATCACTGCTGCTGACTAACTGTATATATTATAGTTCAAAAACCTGCTTAGTCCAACCAATATTTGCACAATCAATCTAGGCATGCGTCGTTAAGAAGCGTGACTCAGCAGTCTTCACAACCTGCGAGTCATTTTTGTTCTGCGTATGCTCAGTACATAAGATAAGAATAAGATTAGGTTATTTATTGATTCAAATACATGGATTTTAAATTATTTTTTTTTTCGTCGCGGCTGCCATCTTTTAAGTATTGGGGTTCGGGGGTGGGGGTTAAAAAAACATAAAATAATTACTGGTGCCGTATGTTATATAATTTTTAAAATAACTGGTAGGGGAGAAATGGGCCACCATTGCCACCATGTTGGGAGAAATGGTCAGCTAACTAAAAAGTGATTGAAACAAATTAATATTTGAACTATTTTATATTAATTTTCTCCCGTGAGCTGTAATGCACCATACAATATGTAATGTAATTAAAAAGATAAGCAAACCAATTTTACATTTATTTTTTTTTTTATTTATGGAACATAACGATGTAGATATAATTTGAGCAAAACAAAAACACATATTTATTTAACATTTAAAGAACTCAAGTTTTCTTTAAAGAAAAAAAACATTTTTAATCCTAACTGCCCCAATCTTTTGAAATTGTGTACCTTTGCATTTTATGTCTTCAATACAGGCACACAGGCAATGACTTCTACGTGTGATCTTATAAATTTGCCAGTCACTTTCTCACTTTTTCCTAAAAATTCTACTTCCACATCCCCATCTTCATCCTCTTTCTTCCTCACAACAGCAACATAAAACAACACAGACTTTTTTTTTTTACACACCATACTCACACAGCACACAATCATCTTTCATACCTTCTTCAGCACCACTCATTTCAACAAAAATTCGTTGTCAAGTCTTCACAGTCTGAAATAAATTCATCTAAATCATCATCGCTTATCAGGCCAATGTTCATGTCAGACTGCACTATCGTCACTTGTCCCAATTGTGTAGCAGCTGCACGCATCGACTTTCCCCCTTTATGGCATCAACTGCATTTTCATATCTTCCAAGGGTATTCAACCATTATTTGTTTTTCTTGTGTTGTTTCTGCAAGAAAAAAATATGAGAAACTTTAAATTCTCATCCCATGGGAAATTAAAAAATGTTCTTAAAAGCAAAAGCTATAAAAATTGAGATGATTTAATTTCTACAGTACCGGTACATAATCATACATAGGCCCTACATATATAATTTCTAAAATTACGTTTTGCTTTAATAAATCATGACTGATAATTCAAAATCTTTATTTAAAGTTAATTAACTATAGTCATACTCAATATATTAATATGTTTTAATTACTTCAAGATTATGCAGTAATGAAGTATAAAGAAAATAAACAGTAGGGAGAAATGGACATGTGTCCATTTCTCCCCATTTTTTTGGCACGTTTCACCCCACTAGGGGGTTGATGCAGAATTTTTTTAAAAATTGATACATTAAACAATATTTACCTTTATTCTTGATGAACCAGTTAAATTTCTAAACGCTTTGCCGCCTTTGGTGAGGTTAGTTCAAAACAACATTTTTTTATGCTAATATTTTACTCGCAATTCATTTGTTTCATGGCTGCCCATAAGATCTGGAAACACTTAGACTTAGAAAACACAAAAAAAGAAGTAATTTATGCATTCATTTAGTTCTAAAACATTTTGGTCCAATAGATTCGATTTTATAGGGGGTGGACTATTTCTTCCACCTGTCCATTTCTCCCGACTCTCCCCTACCGGTATGTGATACAATTTTGTAAAATAACTGGTACCGGTTTGTGATACAATTGTTAAAATAACTGGTACCAGTTTGTGATACAATTTTTAAAATAACTGGTACCGGTATGTAATATAATGTTTAAAATAACTTGAAAATAACTGGTACCGGTCGGTATGTGGTACATTTTAAAAAATAAATTAAAAGAAACTGCCAAAATAGACTTTATAAAAAATTAACTGCCGACATCTAGGCCTACGTCACATATTTTTTTTTTAATTTTCGTTCTATGTTGCTGTAGTGTAGTCAGAGTGTAGTAACAGTAACAAACAAAAAAAACTATTTATATCAATGTAAACAATATTTTACTGTTAAAATCAAAATTCAAATAACAATAATTATAAATAATACTTATAATTAATTATAAACAAGACAACTACGCTCTTCCATTGACAGTAGAACCCTCTCAAACCCAAGAACCAAAACTAAGACCATCGGTGAACGCTCCTTCTACTTCCATGGGCCCACGTTCTGGAAGCAGCCCCCCTTCCATATCCGTCATTGTGAAACCTCGTCCATTTTCAAAAAGTCCCTTAAAACTCATCTGTTTAGGTCCGCCTATGACCCGTGATGCACCCTCCTTGCCCTGCCTCATTTTCTGTTTCGGGTTGATCCTGTAGTATAGGCCAAAACGTGTCAAAGTGTCTTCGTTTTATAGCCATTTTCATTGTTTCTATAGTATAGCAGTTGCTATCCTAATGTCTCATTTTTATTTTACTTAGTTTACATGTTTTTAATAATTGTACAGCGCTTAGAGCTTTATGGTAAGCGCTATATATATATAAATGCCTAAATAAATAAATACATATTTTACATNTTCCTCCCGCCCCTTTTACAAAGTTATGAAAGTCCCAAACGGCTCTTGACACTTTTTCGGGGGAACCCGGGGGGGGGGGGGGTTTGACCCACAGGTTGAGAACCATCATAGTAAGATTAAAAAAAAATGGAAAATGAAACGGGGAGAGTCGGAAGAAATGGACAGGTGGGATCTATTGGACCAAAATGTTTTGGAACTAAATGAATGTATAAATTACTTCTTTTTTGTGTGTTTATTTTCTAAGAGTTTCCAGAAGATATGGTCAGCTGTGAAACAAACGAATCACGAGTAAAATTTTACCATAAAAAAATGTTGAACTAACCTCACCAAAGCGTCTAGAAATTTAACTGGTTCATCAAGAATAAAGGTAAATATTGTTTAATGTATAATATTTAGTAAGTTATAGTAAATCATATTAAATTTGATTATTTGCATGACTCATGACGAACTTAAATTTTAAAAAAAATTCTGCATCGACCCCCTACTAAGGCCTACTAAGCCCTACTAACTAGGCCTAGTTAGTCACGACAAGTGAATGAGAAAATTGTTGAAATGAGATTCGAGATATCAGGAAAAACAGTTAGTGTCCGCATCTATGACTCCCAGTGCCAAGGAAAAAGATTAAAATTGGTGGTTTTGTTCTGATTATGATTAAGCCAAGCTCTAGAGGCTAGAGGAATAGTCGAAATTAATTCATTATGAATCATGAATGAAATTTTCATTATTTAGAATACCTAATTAATTCATAAAGTGCTGAGTGATTAAATCTTTTGCTTTGCCGACTTAAACAATACACATAAATAATCTTAAATAAAGGATTTAATTTTAATAAAATCTATATGGCAGTGTCTATACGTCCGGCGCGCCGGATCTATATCTCCCGCACTATTTGTCCGGCGACCAAGTCACATTACGCCGTAACAAAGTGCCGAGAGATATTTTGTCCATCAGTCTTGTCACGTGACCGCGAATGATTCAAAACTATTGTTAATTTTAAAATCTATTTCTCTACCAAGTAATGTACATCTTGCATGCTGATGATAGAAAAAAACTGGAGTGAAAGTGGCTTGTAAACATTTTTGTTTAGTTTGTTATTTGAGTTTGTGTACCAGCAACCCAAAATATAATTAGGGCCAGTATTCAGTATGGAGTAGGCTACCTATAAAAGTAAAAGATTTTAAATTGTAAACATTTGAAATTGTTTAAATTGCTAAAAATATTTTAAAACTTCTCATAAAACTACTGTTGCTGATGGACATGATAATATAAATATAATATAAAATATTTTAAATTAAAATGGGGGAAAAAAAAAGGGTACCCATGCGGAGAATCGATCCACAAATATAATATCGTCAAGCGGCCACACTACCTTGGTACCACATGTCCGGCGGTCATGTGACATGCTCGCCGGACGTATATCTCCCACACTATTTGTCCGGCGCGCCGGACGTGTAGACACTTCGTTAAATTAATATTATTATTTTTCTAAAATTCAAATGAAAACAATAAATGTATATAAATCATCTTCATTACTGACATTACTAGATTTTTAAAAAAATTGATCTACGAATATGGCTTTAACTAAAAAAAGAAAATTAGAAAAAAAACAAAAAAAAACTAACGGTACTAAGAAATTTAACAAAGCAAAAAGAAAAAAAAACAACTAAAAAGAATAAAACTATGACTCTTATGAAATAACAAGGGAAAAAACAATTTTTAAAGAAAATTCTCATACTGAATAATACTGTTATTATCACTCCCTGCTCCCAAGCCATTTGATCTATGTGGAGCCATTCCGGGTCCGATTAGCCATTAGCGGCTATAGTATAGGTTCTGGGGTACCTATAACCGCAGCCATTACTTAAACTTAAAGCTGACATCTTGCTTGTTGTATTAAGTTTAAGAGTTTGTTTGATTTTTTTTTGGTCAAGGTTAAAGCTTTGAAAATTGAAGTTAAAATTAGGTCAACGTCACTCATCAATAACTTTTTTTTTAAAAATGCGCTCCTTAATAAAAATAATCCGCTCTTATAGTTTATAGGTTTATTTACAATATATCCAAAATTCATGAGTGTAGACCATGCGTGGGCTTCAAAAACGAATTTCCTAGTCCTAGGTGTCGTTTTTTTAGGCTATGTAATTTGTCATCATGGCCACCGTGCTTGCCTGCTTATTGCCAATTATCGATAGAAGCCATGGGGTAAATAATAATTCATTAAATTGGCTATCCAGAGTGTAAATGGGAAATATAAATAATAATAAATCATTTTATATCAATAAAAAATGTTTTATAACATGAATAATTATTATTGGCTTATTAAATATCAGTGGTTTTAATTTTTGGGTTCTAAATACATTTATTATGATTTAATACTTTAATTAATAACATTTCATACAAAGTAATAATGGAATTAGAGAAGGAATAAGTACAAGTGATAATAACCATACTGGTAGTCAGAAAATCTGTTTAATAAAAAAAAAAGTTTTTCAAATGCATATTTTTAAATTAAAATTATTACCTGGTAATATTTTATATTTTCAGATTTTTTAATTGGCCCAGATAGCTGATTGTGTTTTATTGCCTCAGGTAGACAGAGCAAATATATGCATGCATATCAGATTACCAAACTTTCACACTTTGTTTTAAGATCTTGGCAATGGAGAAAGATAATTTTAAATTTATTCCCAGCCTAATCATAAAGGAACAAGATGTTATACCAAAGACAGAGACTGACTTTACCAAACAACTAAAGAACGAAATATATTACCCACAGCAAGATACATATACTGACTGTTTGGTCAATGCAAAAATTAAACTGGAGAAAGGATTGTGCAGAATTCAGATGTCTGAAACAAGTTCAAAAGTAACAGTTCCTGCTGAATGTGTTTCAACAAATTTGTCAGAAAAGTTAACAGAAGATCAATTGACCAGCTGTCAAAAGACATTTTCCTCAACTTCATGTAGGAAACAAGAGAAAACACTAACTCAGCAACATGATGAGAATATAATTTCTTCATCAAACCTGGAACCTGGACAATCACATGAAGCTGTTTATAAAGGGCTGGATACTATGAGAAGAAAATATAAATGTGTCACTTGTAATGCAGCTTTTGATGACATTTTGCACCTTGTGTCCAAAAAATCTTGTGATAAAACAATGAATTATAATTGTAAAATATGTTACACAGCTTTTGCTAAAAATCAAATGTTAGCTAACCACAAGAGACAAAATCCTGGAGGGAAAATCTATAAATGTAACATTTGTTCTGTTATATTTGCTTGTAAATCTTATTTAACAAAACACAAGAGAACACATACTGGAGAGAAACTCTTCAAATGCAATATCTGCCATACTGCTTTTGGTCAAAGTGACCATTTAAAGGTACATAAAAGAACTCATACTGGAGAGAAACCCTACAATTGTGATATGTTATCTGCTGAATCTGCTGATTTTCCCAGTAAATCTGCAATAGCTGTACACGCAAGAGCACATACTGGAGAGAAACCCTATATATGTGCCTTTCTTACTGCTACATTTACTTGTAGAACTAATTTAATTAAACACAAAAGAACACATACTGCAGAGAAACCCTACAAATGTGACAAGTGTTCTGCTGCATTTGCTTGTAAAACTAATTTAACTAGACACAAAAGAGGACATACTGGAGAGAAACCCTATAAATGTGACATTTGTTCTGCAGCCTTTCCTACTAAATCTGAAACAGCTATACACAGAAGAAGACATAATGGAGAGAAACCCTTTAAATGTGACATTTGTTCAGCAGCCTTTCCTACTAAAACTGCAATAGTTATACACAGAAGGATACATACTGGGGAGAAACCCTATAAATGTGACATATGTCCTGCTGCATTTACGTGTGGACCTAATTTAACTACACACAAAAGAGTACATAATGGAGAGAAGCCCTACAAATGTGACATTTGTACTGCTGCTTTTACTCAAAGTATAAATTTAACTGTACACAAGAGAACACATACTGGAGAGAAACCATACAAATGTGACATGTGTCCTGCTACATTTGCTTGTCAATTTGAAGTAACTGTACACACGAGAACACATACTGGAGAAAAACCCTATAAATGTGGCATTTGTTCTGCTACATTTGTTAGTAAATCTAATTTAAATCAACACAAAAGAACACATACTGGGGAGAGGCCGTTCAAATGCAATATCTGCCAAGCTGCTTTTCGTCAAAGTCACCATTTAACTGTACATAAAAGAACACATACTGGAGAGAAACCTTACAAATGTGACATGTGTCCTGCTGCATTTGCAAGTCAATCTGAAAAAACTCAACACACAAGAATGCATACTGGAGAGAAACCATATAAGTGTGACATTTGTCATGCTACATTTACTCGTAGATCTAATTTAGCTGCACACAAAAGAAGACATACTAGAGAAAATCCCTACAAATGTGAAAATTGTTCAGCTGCATTTTCTTGTTTTTCTAAAATAGCTCAACATTTAAAAAAACATTTAGGTGACAAGCACTACAAATGAGACCTTTGTTCTTGTGATTTCTCTTGTTTTAAAATGACTTGTTAAAAAACAATAGGGTACACATATGAGAGAAAAAGTAATTTTTATTTAGCCATAGTTGAGCGAGACATTAAGTGCACTGATGAGTTATAACACGAACCTATATTCCACAATTAATCAACCTGAATAAATCTTTTGACAGGGTCAATAGAGGTGGCCAATGTTCCCTCTAAGGTTTGTTGGTTCGTGTGCAAAACCATACAGTTGTGTGCAAAGTTTTACAGGATCAATTTTTTGCCCAGACAAATTCACCAACATCATCCGTCATCTGCATGACGGCCCGAGTGCAGAACAATGGTCAGTTATCTGACAGCATTCCCTGTCACAAACGGTGTGAAGCAGGGCTGTGTCCTGGCTCCCACACTCTTCAGTATTATGTTTTCTGCAATGGTGCCTGATGCATTCAAGGACTCCAGCACGGGCTTGCCAATCCGTTTTCACACCGATGGATTAGTCTTCAACCTTAGGGGACTTCAAGCTGAAACCAAGGTCAAACATAACACCATCAATGAGCTTCTGTTTGTGGACGTTATGCCCTCAATGCTGCCTCAGAAGCCACCATGCAACACAGCGTTGATGTCTTCTCTGAGGCCTGCAATAACTTTGGCCTCACAATCAACACAAAGAAGACTGATGTATCAGCAAGCTCCTGCTAAGCCCTTCAGAGGACAGCATCTTAACGCAGTGGATAAATTTACTTACTTGGGCAGCACCCTCTCCAGATCTGTCGTCTTGGATGATGAAATGAAAGCCAGAGTCGCAAAAGCTAGTGCCATATTTGGCAGGCTCTGCAACACTATTTGGGACAGGAGAGGTATCAGACGAGAAATGAAGATCAAATGAAGTCCTCTTGACATTGCTCTATCGATGTGAAACATGGACATTCTACCAGCATCACACCAAGAAACTAAACCATTTTCATACAACCTATCTCAGGAAAATCCTCAGCATCATATGGCAAGACAAAGTTCGTGACACAGAGGTCCTCGCTAGAGCGAACCAACCTAGTATCTTCACCACCCTGATGCAGTCTTAACTCCTTTGGATGGGACATGTAGCCTATATGGAAGACTACCTGCTCCCAAAACAGATATTCTTCAGAGAACTCATGATAGGCAAGCGCTCCCAAGGATGTAAAAAAAAAGCATTACAAAGACTCACTGAAAACTGCACTAAAGGCCTTCAGCATCAACCCTACTAAACGGGTGCAGGCTAGCCCAAAAGAGCAATATTATATCACCCACTGCAACAACTATCCCCTGCCTGAGGTGCTAGAGATTATTCTGAGCACCGATCGGACTAGCAAGTCACCTACATTCTCACCATAACCCACCCTCCCCCTAACCAGATGACTTGATGGTCCTAGTAGATTTTGATGGATGAACAACAGTCACTTAAGACTACATTCATAGGCAAGGCTTTTGCATTTTAAAATTACTTTCATGTAAACCACCTTATTTAGAGAACACCAGAATACATATCAACCTGTGGGGCATACATGCCAACCCGTAGGGCATACATGGCAACCTGTGGGGCATGCATGCCAACCTGTAGGGCATACATGGCAACCTGTGGGGCATACATGCCAACCCGTAGGGCATACATGGCAACCTGTGGGGCATACATGCCAACCCGTAGGGCATACATGGCAACCTGTGGGGCATGCATGCCAACTAAATTGCCATTGAATTCATCATATATACATTTTCAAAATAAAATTGCTATTGACTAGTATAAAAAAAAAAAAAATCAAAATGAGAAAAATAAGACTTGAAGACAAACTATTTTCATCTAAAAGGTGAAATATATCTATTGATGAATAATGTAATGCTTACCATTTATGTGCAGCAAAGGGGAGACTATCCACTTTTTATTCACGCATTAGTCATTTATAAAAATTATGAAAAAGGCATAAATTATACTTTTTCTACTTCTGATGTTTTCCTATAAACTTGTTCATGCTGTTGTACAATTTTTGTTGGACTTTTTGTTCAGGTCTTTGATTCCACAGTTTGGCATGTGTGGAGCTGGCAACCTGTACCCGTTATATTTATTGCCTGTGTCAATTCTTTTACCGACTGACGCCCTATACTATTTCATTCCTCTTGCTTTCCTCTCATACAATACAATGTATCTAAGTGTTTATTTTAATTTGTGTACCGGTATTGTTGTTTGTTTACTGTAGAAGGCTTCTTTCCAACACATTTATTGATCCAAATAAATAATAATTAAAATGATTTTTGTATTGTGTTAATTGTTCAGTTTTATTGTGTGAATCGGCCATTTACTCAACAACCTTTTTGGACACACATCATTTTAATGTAAGAATTAAAGAAACAAATAATTACAACCATTGAACGTGTAAGAAATATTTTTTAACTGGGTTTAAAAAAACAATTTTGGTACAGTTGATTAAAAATATACAGTTATTACTCATAACCATAGTACTTATATTCATATTAGAGTTCATCAGTCGAAAACAAACATGACTACTTTAATTATCGTATATTCTGAACTTCCTATTGCCTATAATGATGAATGTTCACAATTTGGACTGTCATTTTATTTACTGATTTGAAAATTAAATTGAATGGAAAATACTTTGTATTCTTATATTTGGTAATGAAATAAGAAATGTATACATTATATAAATTTAAAGCCGGACCCATAGTTTATGTTGTTATACTGTGTAATAAGTTTGGTCTTTTCAATAAAATATTTTAAAATAAATCTGTGTAAAAAAAATAATAATTAAGTTAATAGAAATTTTAAATAAAACATATACAAACATTTAGACGACATATTATCAATGGTCCTAATTGTGTATGCATGAGATGATTGCCTATGACGTACACAAAACTGTCACCAAAAACACTTAATGTGATACTATTTGTTTAGTCTGCCGAGGATGGCTCTTGGTCGAAATGTTCTTCTTTTGTTGTCCATCTTTCTTTTCAAGGTTTAAGTTAAAGCTTTGTTCTACTATTTTTTTTTATGATAATGATGCATTTAATAAGTTTTCAAACAATGAAGATTTAATTTTTGTTTTTTCAAGAAATATTGGCAACAATATTGCTATATTTGATATGCAGCCTCCAGCCCTAACCTTAATTAAAGTTTGTATGCACATATGGAAACTGGACCATACTGATGAGATGTGGTTCAAAACCTGCTCAGTCCCAACAAGACCATACTGATGAGATTTGGTTCAAAAACCTGCTCAGTCCCAACAAGAACATACTGATGAGATTTGGTTCAACAACCTGCTCAGTCCCAACAAGACCATTCTGATGAGATGTGTTTCAAAAACCTGCTCAGTCCCAACAAGACCATTCTGATGAGATGTGGTTCAAAAACCTGCTCAGTCCCAACAAGACCATATTGATGACATGTTGTTCAAAACCTGCTCAGTCCCAACAAGACTATACTGATGACATGTGGTTCAAAAACCTGCTCAGTCCCAACAAGACCATACTGATGAGATGTGGTTCAAAAAAACCTGCTCAGTTCCCATAAGACCATACTGATGAGATGTGGTTCAAAACCTGTTCAGACCCAACGAGAACATACTGACGCAGCCATATTTTTTACCACTGGTAGTTTCAAGGTCAAAATAATAGTTTGGTCAATTAAGGGGGTTATAAGGGGGGGGGGGGGGGTGCAATCAATATAAAGGTTTTGAAAATGAAAAACACTCATCTGTTTTTTTAAGTTAATAATTAAAAAAATAAATACACACGATAAAAATATAATCTTCCGATTTGTTTCTTAGGACCAGAAAAGGTCTTAAAGGCAAGCACATTGGCAGTAAAGTATTGGCATTGCAATCCTCTCAAACGGCTGGACAACTCAAAATGTAGGCGGGCCGTAATACTTTATGAAAAATTTGTGCGGGCCCTTAGAAAATAATAATAATGAACATTTCGTTACATCGCGGGCCGCAAAGTGTGATGCTGGCGGGCCGTATGTTGTGCAGGCCTGCTCTAAAAGAAAATAGTATGTTTTGCAATTGAAATTGAGTCCGAGTTATTCTTACTCGATTGCTTACGGTTTCAACACAAAAAAGGAGGTAACATTTTGCTGGAAACACCCCATCAATTATTATTATTATTTTTAAAAAATTAATCCAAACACGAAAAAACTATCGAAACCGTAGTTTTTTTTTTTTTTCAAGCTCGTCGTAGTGCCGTCTACGCTTAAAAACGAATTTAATACGACAAAAGCGTAGGGGTTAACAGGTCTGCTGAGTCCAGGGTCTCTTTCAGCTAGATCTCCGAGTGGGGGGGGGG
>CAXITT010000239.1:492806-506330 GCA_964033795.1 Lymnaea stagnalis | reverse complement strand
CTGACTGTTTGGTCAATGCAAAAATTAAACTGGAGATAGGATTGTGCAGAATTCAGATGTCTGAAACAAGTTCAAAAGTAACAGTTCCTGCTGAATGTGTTTCAACAAATTTGTCAGAAAAGTTAACAGAAGATCAATTGACCAGCTGTCAAAAGACATTTTCCTCAACTTCATGTAGGAAACAAGAGAAAACACTAACTCAGCAACATGATGAGAATATAATTTCTTCATCAAACCTGGAACCTGGACAATCACATGAAGCTGTTTATAAAGGGCTGGATACTATGAGAAGAAAATATAAATGTGTCACTTGTAATGCAGCTTTTGATGACATTTTGCACCTTGTGTCCAAAAAATCTTGTGATAAAACAATGAATTATAATTGTAAAATATGTTACACAGCTTTTGCTAAAAATCAAATGTTAGCTAACCACAAGAGACAAAATCCTGGAGGGAAAATCTATAAATGTAACATTTGTTCTGCAGTTTTTGCCACTAAATCCGAAATAGTTATACACAGAAGAAGACATACTGGAGAGAAACCTTATAAATGTGACATTTGTTCTAAAGCCTTTACTACTAAATATGCAACAGCTACACACAGAAGAACACATACTGGAGAGCAACCCTTCAAATGCAATATCTGCCATGCTGCTTTTGCTCAAAGTACTAATTTAACTGTACACAAGAGAAAGCATACCGGTACAGGAGAGAAACCCTACAAATGTGACATGTGCTCTGCTGCATTTACTAGACAATCTGATATAGCAGTACACACAAGAGCACATACTGGTGAGAAACCCTACAAATGTGACATTTGTACTGCTGCATTTGCTTGTATATATTATTTAACAAGACACAAAAAAAGACATACCAGAGACAAACACTTCACATGCAACATCTGCCATGCGGCATTTGATCGAAGTACAAATTTAACTTTCCACAAGAGAACACACAGTGGAAAGAAATCCTACAAATGTGACATTTGTTCTGCTGCATTTAGTTGTAGATCTCATATAAATGTACACAAAAGAAGACATACTGGAGAAAAACCATACAAATGTGACCATTGTTCTGCTACATTTGTTAGTCAATCTGAAAAAGCTATACACACAAGAGCACATACTGGAGAGAAACCCTACAAATGTGACATTTGTTCTGCTGCATTTGCTTGTAAATATATTTTAACTAAACACAAAAGAGGACATACTGGAGAGAAACCCTATAAATGTGACATTTGTTCTGCAGTTTTTGCCACTAAATCTGAAATAGTTATACACAGAAGAAGACATACTGGAGAGAAACCCTATAAATGTGAAGTTTGTTCAGCAGCCTTTGCTACTAATTCTGAAAAAGCTGTACACAAAAGAACACATACTGGAGAGAAACCCTTCCAATGCAATATCTGCCATGCTGCTTTTGCTCAAAGTGCATATTTAACTGTACATAAAAGAACACATTCAGGAGAAAAACCCTATAAATGTGACATTTGTTCTGCTACATTTAATAGTCGAGGTATGATAATTAGACACAAGAGAACACATACTGGAGAGAAACCCTACAAATGTGATGTTTGTACTGCTACATTTGGTCAAAGTACACATTTAACTGTACATAAAAGAACACATACTGGAGAGAAACCCTACAAATGTAACATGTGCCCTGCTGCATTTGCTAGTTCATATGCTAAAACTGTACACACGAGAACACATACTGGAGAGAAACCCTTCAAATGCAATATCTGCCATGCTGCATTTGGTCAAAGTACACATTTAGCTGTACATAAAAGAACACATACTGGAGAGAAACCCTACAAATGTGAAATTTGTTCTGCTGCATTTACTTGTGGACATAATTTAGTTTTACACAAAAGAAGACATACTAGAGAAATCCCTTACATGTGTGAACATTGTTCTGCTGCATTTTCTTGTTTTTCTAAAATAGCTCAACACATAAAAAAACACTTAAGAGACAACCACTACACATGAGACATTTGTTCTTGTGATTTCTCTTCTCGTTTTAAAATGACTCGTCAAAAACAATAAGGTACACATATGAGAGAAAAAGTAATTTCATTTCAGCCTTATTTGAATAAGACATAAAGTGCAAGGCACTGATGAGTTATTACACAGTAATCACTCAAGAATACATTCACTGGAGAAGCCTTTGCATTTTCAAATTACTTTTATGTAAATCACCTTATTTAGAGAACACCAGCATGCATGCCAAAACACCAGCATGCATGCCAACCTGCAGGGCATACATGCTAACCTGTGGAGCATACAAGTCTACCTGTGGGGCATATAAGCCAACCTGTAGGGCATACATGCCTACCTGTGGGGGCATACATGCCAACCTGTGGGGCGTACATGCCCACCTGTGCGGTTAACCCTGACATTGTGCAGTTTTTCGCTGGATTTAGAAAAGAAATATTTCTGCACAAGACACACATTCAAAACTGTTGATGCAATAGATTCAACATTAGGCAACAAGAAGCTTAAATACTGTTGGTCTGTTAAAAAATGACCTAGATGGGGATTTGTATGCCATTTATAGTCAGAAACATTTTGTTGTTTGATTGAATCATTCGTTAATGCCTGTACTAAGGCAGCGTAATACGGTATTATCATCTAACTTTAGTTAACCAGAATTACAAATCCAAGTGTTTATTTCTTATCAAGAACTGCAGTGTTTAGTAAATGTTAATTTAGTTTATATTAAATAATTAAATATATTTGATAATACTACCTGTCAATCATTGACTTGCATTTCAATTGTTCCTATTATTACAAAGACATGACTTTTTTTAATCCCTCCAGTACCGGTATGGTGAAAATACTGTATTAAATTGAAGGTCAATATAACCATTTGTCAAGAAAGACGAACTCTATTGTACTTTGTCAATTTAAATACAGGAATCTCTCATTCTACATATTACAGCTGGCAATCTAGCATAATTAAACGAAGAATTACGTCCAATTACAACTAAATTGCCAATGAATTCGTCATCGGTCCATTTTATAATAAAATTGCTATTGACTAGTGTAAAAAAAAAATCAAAATTAGAAAAATTAGACTTTTAATTTCAACAGACTATTTTCATTTAAAAGATGCAATATAACCACTGAGGAGACACCCATAAATGATGTCGCGCAAGTTTTGCCGATTTTTGCCCCCCTCCCCCCCCGCCTTATAAAAATTCCACGTTCACCACTGTCCTTTACGAACTCGAAATTCACCTCCCATGGATACCAAATTACTGACCAGAGTCAGAAAGCTAGAAATATTTCACTAGAACTAGAACAGTAGTTTTTTACCAGGGGTTAAAGTACCTCCCCAGCCCTGAGGTGTGGAAGACCAGAAAATTGTATTTGCGGCCATTGAAGTTGTTGGTGCTTTAAAATTTTAAAAAAATCAGTTCTTATGCATCTTGATTATCAGAGCTAAATGTTTTCCTGGTGAATTTGAGCATTGCTTGTATTGGTAATTTTTTACCTTGTTTATAAAAAGTTAATTAAAGAAATAAAACTAGGATAACTAAATTATTTAATTATTCTCATATTTTAAATTTTATTACAATATAATGTATACGGTTTGGGGGGGGGGGGGTGTTTAAAACAAAGTGGGCCTGCAACGTTGAAAAATGGGGAAGAATCCCTGCCCGAGGAATTTTACAAAGAACACCCCCTATTTTAAATTTTATTACAATATAATGTATACGGTTTGGGGGGGGGGGGGTGTTTAAAACAGAGTGGGCCTGCAACGCTGAAAAATGGGGAAGAATCCCTGCCCTAGGACATTTACAAAGACCACCCCCTCTCGCCTCCCTTCAGGGTAAACCATTTTTTTCCTTTCCATCCCACGGCACTTCGCGTGGTAGTACTACTTCTATGACTCCAGTGTCCACATTCAGCCATAAATTCTCAATACTGTCATTGCAACTTCATCTCGATTCTCCTCCCCGATGGCGTCCTGTAACTTGATCAGAGGCCATTCTTCGGACCTAGCATACCTGTACTGATTCTATCAGTGATTCTAGCTTTAAAGTATAATAATGATATTTGTTGTATAAAAGAATAATGTTTGTAATGTCTGTAATTTAAGGGTTTTAAGAGTAATTCTTTAGTATAATATTCCGCTTTTCATGTGACGTCATATTGCTTAAGCGCATACCCTCCTCCCCGTCACACATCGTCACAAAATCTGACCCCCCCCCCCCCCCCCAGACGCCTGACGTCATTGCTTAAGCCCCCCCCCCCCCCCCCCTCACACATCCTCACAAAATCTGACCCCCCCCCCCCGCCTCTAGACGCCTGACGTCATTCATGGATGACCCCTAATGAATAAACATGCTTAAATTTATGCGCAAGAAAGGGGAGACTATTTACTTTTTATTCACGCATTCAAATCATTTATAATTTACTTTTTATTTTTTTTAAAGCATAAATTATAATTATTTCTACAATTGATTTTTTTTACTGTACTAGAAAAAGCCTGCAAAATAAATTTGTGTATTTACTGTAAGCTTCACTTCATGTCAGATGTGTTTCTTTAGGACAATTTTTGATCTGTTAGAGTGGTCGTGGCGGAGCATATATTAAACATCAAAATTAATCATTATGGCCGTGGGCTTACTTTTCCTCTCTTCCGCCCCTTACACTTACTGAGCCTGTGTCAACTCTCTACCTACTGATGCCCCATTACATTCCCCGTGCTGTCCTCTCGGAATCTACATTGTATCTAAGTGTTTATTTTAACTTTTTAGTGTTGTTTGTTTACTGTAGAAGGCTTCTTTCCAACAAATTTATTGATCCAAATAAATAATAATTAAAATGATTTTGTATTGTATTATTTGTTCAGCAGTTTCCAACACTCATCCCTCGTATGTCCTTTTTTTTTTTTACAGTAGGCACGTGCGTCATTAGCATTTATTTCTCTTGTACCAGGCTTGTATGATTTTGTGGAGGTTTACTGTAAGTTGATGCTGTTGTCTTATTGTGCCGGTATTTTTTAATGCCGTATGTGCGTCACCTTCGCCACGGTCTGCAATGTGTAGTCGCGCCTCTGTACGAACACAATTCTTGAACTCCTCCACCAGAATGAGGTTCTTGAACTTATTGCAGTCTGTGTCGGTGTTCGTTGCGTGCAGTCACTTGTCCAGGAGTTGTTCCTTATCCAGGAGGAACTCCACATGAGTCTGGCCATCACGTTTTCACAGCTCCCTAAACTTTTTACGGTAGGCTTAAGGGGACACATTCATAAGCCTTAAGTTTTAAGAATTTTACAAGGTTATAGTCCCCGCGTTTTCGGACACAAAAACTTCGGCTGCCCTTTCAGTCAGGCCCGGTTGCAGTAAGGTAGATCACATATTTTCAGGAATTTTAAAATTTTAGGCAGTTATTTAAAACTGTGAAAAATATTGGTCCAGCTCTTTTTCTACACATTTTGGGATTACTATTACAAATTTAATTGCATAGCAACCCTAACCGTCAAGAGCCGTGAGTCTATTTTCCATTGCTCGCAAATTTGCCGTTATTTCCATTTCTTTATATTTTATTTGTAGCGCTAGGTCCATTTGCTTAAGCTCACGTTCTCTATCTCTATGTAGCTCTAACTTCCTTTGTATGAGCTCTCGTTCTTTTTCATCTCTCTCTCTGAGCATCTAGCTCCATTTGCTTAAGTTTCATTTGGAGCTCCACACTATGATCATGCGGCTGTGTGACTGAGGCCAGTCCATCCTCAGACAACATATCCTCATCCACTAAGTGGACGATGATCATGTTTCGTACGGTCTTTTTTTTTACTGCCGAATGAGCTACACTTCTTCCTAAATCTTTAGAAATTGAAAATAGCTCTCTTCTAGAACATTTGACTAATGCCTCCACTGATTGGTTAGCTACATCAAAATCCATTTTGACACAGGCAAAATATAACAGTATAAGAATAAGGTTTTCTAAAAATGTAAGCTTATAACAATATTACTCAATACAATTGCAAATAGCTTGTTATTGGTATCGTAAAATGGTATCGTGTACTCAAATTTAGTCTGAGTATATTAAACAAAAACAGTGGGTCAAAATCCACAGAAAAACACTCAATTTATAATTAGAGTAGATCTTAGAAGAACATTTATGGATTCAAATTATCTCAAGAAATGCAAACCGATTTTGTTAATTGTGCTAAGGAGAAATAAAATATGGATTCAAGTATCCCGGAAGAGCAACGCAATTTGTTACGCACTGCCTTCTATAGGGAGAAATTAATCTCTTATTTTAAGTTTATGGCTCGTTCTTAACAGTGCATAACAAATTACGATACCATATGAGGAATATGGTAGCAAAAATACGACACCCAAAACAGTTTTAATAACAATTAATAAAATTTATTAAACTACTATTGATTACAAAATAAAAGAAATAATTACAAAAATCATCACCTTACAGAGTATGGTATGTCTGCTCCATCATTAATCAGATACTCATCACTCTTCCCCCATAGACAGCGACGAGGCCATGACAGGCAGTTCCAGCGAGAAGCCAGTATAGGAGCTGCTCATTCCTGCCAAAGACAATCAGGGACTGGAAGAAGCTTTCAAAAGGAACAGTAGAGGCCACAGCACTTGACACATTTGCGTCTATTGCCTCAGGCCTTCCAACCCCCAGTGCATGATACCCCCACAAAATAGCCCTTGCAATTGCAACCGGTGAAATATCCTCATCAACACCAGGCACAGAAACATTGCAAATCCCATCTACATGCATATGAGCCATATGAGCCAAAATGATCAATACATTGATCGTGGGCGCTTAAAATATAGAAGATAAGAAGAACCATGTGCCAGAGGTGTCCGAAGGGCCTCCAAGGGCCTTTTACCAAAACACAAGTGTTTAGGACTTATTCAGGCTTCATCCATCAAAGTAGACTATTATTTACACACAGGCCTACGCTCTTTAGCTTTTAATTATATGTATATATTATAAGAGATAAAAATTCAGAAGTTTGTCGACACCCTCCCTCTTTGCATTTACCCACTACTTTTTGAAACTAAAATGTTCAAGACATCATTGGAAACAAATAAATCTATTAAATTTAATCTCTCGAAAAAATAGGGAAGGCGCGCTGTACTGAAACTGAAACCAATCAACCAACAGTAGCATTCAATACGATTCCTTATAGCACGCTCAGTCCCCCCCCCCTTTTTTTTTCCCACCCCACCCCGACCTTATAATAATTTGGTATGCTTAGTTCAGTGGCTCTTAAATTGTGGGTCGCGACTCCTAAGGGGGTCGAAAGACCCTTGCACAGGGTCGCCTAAGACCATCGGAAAAGAAATATAAAGTTTTATAAATTATACTCTACAGTTATAAATTAGCAACAAAAATAATTTTAAAGTTCGGGGGATGGGGTCACCACAACTCGAGTAACCGTATTTAAGGGTCGCGGCATTAGGAAGGTTGAGATCCACTGGTTAAGTTGATCGTGTAACATAACATTGAAATAAAAAGCATAGGTTAGATACTTCCTGGCATATTTAATGCCATATTTGGAAGCTATCTAACACTTTCAACACAATATGGGGATTTTTAAAAATAAAACCACAAGTTTTCAACTGGTGACTAATGACACATAACGAGACGAGCATGGCATTGACATTTTAGTGCTTTTATTTTAATGTTTATAACAGTGCGAGTATTGTTTTACATAAGTACTAGACATAGTGTGCGAGCATTGCTTTACAGAAGTACTAGACATTGTGTGCGAGCATTGCTTTACAGAAGTACTAGACATTGTGTGCGAGCATTGTTTTACAGAAGTACTAGACATTGTGTGCGAGCATTGCTTTACAGAAGTACTAGAAATTGTGTGCGAGCATTGGTTTACAGGAGTACTAGACATTGTGTGCGAGATTTGCTTTACAGAAGTACTAGACATTGTGTGCGAGCATTGTTTTACAGAAGTACTAGACATTGTGTGCGAGCATTGTTTTACAGAAGTACTTGACATTTGCTTGATAGTTAAGGATTGCCCGACAGTTACAGACAGCAAAGACATAGTTACAAGGCAATAAGGGGGAGAGTTACTAGGCATTAAAGACAGAGTTAAGGGTAGCCAAACGTGACAGTACTAGGCAGTTAAGACAGAGTTACTAGGCAATAAAATTAGGGTTACTAGACAATAAAGACAGTTCCTAGGCAGTGGCTATAGCTACGAGTTAATTCATAGAGTCATTAAGTAGCATATAGAGAGTTATTAGGTGGTAAAAAGGGTTTCTCGACTGATGTGTGTGAGAGAGAGAGAGATAGGGAAGAGAGAGAGAGAACGAGAGACCTAGACATACTAAAGACATACTAGAAAGTTACTATAGATATACATACTAGAGAGTTTCTATAGAGTTTTTAGACCGTTACTATTTAGTGTCTAGTCAGGAAATATCTGATAACTAGTTGCTAGACATATAGGGATCACTAATTGCTAGACATATAGGGATCACTAATTGCTAGACATATAGCGATCACTAATTGCTAGACATATAGGGATCACTAATTGCTAGACATATAGGGATCACTAGTTAAAAGACGTATAGGGATCACTAGTTGCTAGACATATAGGGATCACTAGTTGCTAGACATGTAGGGATCACTAGTTGCTAGACATATAGGGATCACTAGTTGCTAGACATATAGAGATCACTAAATGCTAGTTATATAGTGATCACTAGACGTTAGACATATAGGAAGCACTAGTTGCTAGACATATAAGGATAACTAGTTGCTAGACAAATAGGAATCACTAGTTGATTGCTAGACATTCGTGGATCACTAGTTGCTAGCAATGTAGGGATCTGCTGGCACTAGTAAATTACAAACGTAAATTTTTCATAATGAGCTTTATGCTGCTACAAACGTGTTTCTCATTTTTCAGGCATCAACGTATCTTGCTGGATGAAATGCGTTTTCAAATATTTTTTTTTTATATCTGTCAGCTGTGTACTTGGATTTATAAATTTTGCATGCAGATGTAACTTAATCCAAATAAAAAGAACGTTCACATTGAGATGTGTTGTGTATTTAGAAACTTATCACTCGCACGCATAAAATTAAAATGAATGGTGTTAATTTGATTTCACTAGAAATTTTCTTTCAGAATTATTTCAGTAAGCAAGCAAGTTTTTCTATGGGATCTATCCAAGAACACGGGGATCTATCTATACATGTGTGTTAGGATATCCCGCTGGAGAGGGTTCTTATTCCCAGACGGCACATTTTTTCACCGGGTTCATGGGCGAGCCAAGAGGACAGTTGAATGCGTTGGCGAAGTCTGGGTAGTTTGAGAGCGTCATATTTACCCTGGAATAGGGTAACAAGATGAATTATAATAATATTTTCACAGAACCTATTCCACGACAAGAGAAATTATGTGTTTACTTAACCTATTCCACGACAAGAGAAATTATGTGTTTACTTAACCTATTCCACGACAAGAGAAATTATGTGTTTACTTAACCTATTCCACGACAAGAGAAATTATGTGTTTACTTAACCTGATCCACGACAAGAGAAATTACATGTTTAAATGAAAGACATAGCATCGGCATTTGTTCTGTGTTATACTAGTAACAGTGGCGTAGCTAGGGTTGGTGTCACCCAGTGTGGTAAACTCATGGTGTCACCCCGATGGACTTCCATGACAGATTTACATCATTAAGTAGATCAGCCTAAAGGTAAAGGTAGCAGACAAACGTAAAATAAAGACAGCATGTAGTAGAAATTGTGCTGTATGACAACGGTGCTCAAATGTTCAGGGGGCAGAGCTACTGACGAATCGGCGAATAAATATTTTTGTTTAGTATATCTAGGTTTAGATATATTTGGTTAAAAAAATCTTTTTACAAATTTTTTAATAAATTAAACATAATTTTAAAAAAATCTTTTTACAAATTTTTTAATAAATTAAACATAATTTTAAAAGATATTTGATATATTATTTTATGAACCCTATAAATGCGTAAAAAGTCATTTTTTAAGGTTTTTTTTTTACCAATTCGATGTATGCACTTAGAATTGCCCGACAACGTCGTATTTGTTATCAATGAAAAGCTCTATTTCACAGAGTTTAGACTTCCTGTCACTGTCATTAACAAAAGCTAACGAACACTTCGATCAGCTTTGAAGAATGGTAAAACGGTGGGTTTTTTTTAACCTAATTATAGAGTCACCTCATTTCTGACGCATCAACCTTGCACGTTTAAAAAAGCACGCTTTTAGATTGGTTACATGTGTGGAAAATTTACTTACGATCGGTTATTCTTTTATGAAATTTGTTTGGACAACGCAGTGTGCTCTGTAAATATGCAATTTTTCAATTGGGTGTCACCCTTAAAATGGTGTCACCTGGTGCGGTCCGCAACCCCTCCCCCCACACCGCCCTAGCTACGCCACTGACTAGTAATAAGATAGGCAGATGTTCTATGATATACTCGACATGACATAGGCTGTTAATTGTTGTTTTTGTTTTTTTACTCAGGTTTGCCTGCGGGGGCCCCATAATATTATTGTAAAATTTTAACGTTCCGTGATTTACAATTTTAAATCTTACCTTGGAAATTTATGAAAAGGATAAAGAAAGCCTTCCACCCAACCTTTTGTTTTAAAACGATAATTTTGACCACATATTTACCGAGACTTTTTAAGTGGGCATCTATTTACAATTGTTCTAGTTAAAATAAATATTTATTGAATGGCTTTAAATAGAGCTCATATCCTTGAGTCAAACGTAGGCACCTTACGGAGCTATTCGAAACCCTTTAAATATATTTCTTAAATACCGGTATTACGTATAATATAATGCTGGGTGGCCGAATGGGTCTGAACTGAGCAACTCTCAAGTTTGTGGTCTGGAGTTTCAGTCAAGCACCCTGGGTTGATGGGACCCGCGATGAATTAAACGGCAAACTATTGGACTGGACGCAAGCTTTTAACGTTTGGCACGAAAAAAGGATGTTGATAAGGGAGAAATTTAATGGTAACTTGTAGAAAGGACTTTTAATCTGGGGCCCCTGATACAATTTTTGTTTATCTTTTAAAGCTTGAATGTTTATTTAAAGGCTGTGTTAGGTCCCATAATAAGTGATAAATTACCGGTACATGGTTTGTTATGGTCTCGGACCCTGACGGTGTCTCTCAATTGAATTCCAGCATTTAACGTTCGTGTCTCTCAGTCGATTGAAAATGGAAATGTTAACTTGCATGTATTTAATCTACAGGATTTAGATATGAAATTCCTTGAAAAGATAAGGATACTATATATAGATAAAGGGGCTTCCGTTCAAGCTGCATGAAAAAACAATAGTAGAACACGATAACTTTGGAAACGGATAAGTGAAAGAAATAGTAGAATAAGATAACTTTAGAAATGGATAAGTGAAAGAATTATCAGAACACGATAACTTTGGAAACGGATAAGTGAAAGAAATAGAATAAGATAACTTTAGAAATGGATAAGTGAAAGAAATAGCAGAACACGATAACTTTGGAAACGGATAAGTGAAAGAAATAGTAGAATAAGATAACTTTAGAAATGGATAAGTGAAAGAAATAGCAGAACACGATAACTTTGGAAACGGATAAGTGAAAAAATAGTAGAACACGATAACTTTGTTATAGGATATGTCACGTCCTTTAAGACTGGACCACCAATATAATATTCCAAAAGACAATAACAACTGAATTTGGTGAAAGATTTTTTAAAATGGAATTTAAAAGGTTGACAGCCCGCCAGGGGCGTAGCTAGAGTGTTAGGCGCCCCGGTGACAATGTTCATTTTAAAGAGCCTCCCTTTATTTTTTTAAGCCAATGACTATTCGCACCCGAAAGTCTTAGTAATCGAAAAAAAAACATGATCCGAACCAGAGGCTTAATAATCGACAAGTCTGCCGCGCTTTCTTTTTTAAAAAATGGAGGTTGGCAGCATTTTGACACCTATGCGTCTTTTGAAGACGAATTGAATTATTTTTGTAAAGAACTCAATGTGTGTTTCACTAAAAGATCGTCAGAGAAGATGAAAGATCCCAATTTGGAACACCTTAAATATGAATATATAATTCACTGTTGTTTGTCATGTAATAATTATTTCTCCAAGCCAATGATTATTACCACGGTAAATGTAGAGGACGAATGCCACTATTTTATCGATGGCCGCGACTAAATGTATCCCTAAATCGATGCCTATGCCTTTTTTTTAACCTGAACCCTAATTCACTGCAACTATAACAAAGAAGCAAATGACGCCATGGCATTCGTGCTCCACATTAGCCCTTACCACTTTTAGCAATTCGTTGAGAATTTTTATATTTTTCAGTTCTTTCAAATTGGGATGCCAGGCAAAGATAAAGCTTGTTGCCAAGAGAAATCCATCTCGGCTGGAAATTACCAAATCAATAATCAATGCATGAATAAGTAAGTGCATGTGCTGCGAAAAATATTTACATAATAATAATAAATAGCATATTCTTGTGACAGGTACTATAGTGTTAGAGATGGATGCATTTTAAAAGAATGTTTTGTACGATTCATTAACCCATTCAATCTAGGGTGCTCATAAATTTTATCACTGAAAACTTTAGGTTAAGGTTAGGGTTACCACCCTTACCATAGAAAGGTTTTGAAAAAAATTAAGACAAATCTATTTAACAGTATAATGAAATTTAATAAATTCTAAATGGTCCAAACAGAGTTTTATATCTTAATTTTGATTATTGTGACTTATAACAAATTTAAAACATCTATCCCCAAGTTGAAGGTTAGTTAGGATGGGGTACCGGGCTATATAAGACCAATGTTCCCTCTAAGGTTTGTTGGTTTGTGTGCAAAATCATACAGTTATGTGCAAAGTTTTACAGCATCAATTTTTTTGTGTGCAAAATTTTACAGTCCAGAAACACAAACACACACCTACAGGGTCCAATGTTCCCTCTAAGGTTTGTTGGTTTGTGTGCAAAATCATACAGTTATGTGCAAAGTTTTACAGCATCAATTTTTTTGTGTGCAAAATTTTACAGTCCAGAAACACAAACACACACCTACAGGGAAATTTTCTGCGCAGATACTCAAAACTGCTGCGCAGCGCCTGTGAGACGGCTGCGCGGCAGCACAGCTTAAAGGGAACATTTTATAAGACCACTAATAATAATAATAATAATGTTTGCAGGGCATATTTTTTTACATAATACTTATTATTGCAAAGTAACCTTTGTGTGTTTTTTTTCCAGATGTTCCGCTTGTATCCGGAAAACTGCAAGGTGGAACTAAATGTGGCAATGCTTCTGTTGATGTCCTGCACCACAATTCAGGCACCTGAGGCCCGGCAAGTGCTTGAACAACAGCATGATGTGGATTTGCTTCCCAGGGATATTTACGATATTAAGTCAAGAATAAATAAATCATCTTCTGATGCAACTGAAACTCAATCTATACTTCATTCTATATCACAAGCTGGTGGAAGTGTGTCCTATGGACTAACAGAAAG
>CAXITT010000239.1:471041-492110 GCA_964033795.1 Lymnaea stagnalis | reverse complement strand
TGTGTAAATAAATGGCTGTCGCTATTCAAACCCGGGTCCAATAGACCAATGCTATTCGGATGTCATTTGTGGTAGTTTATTTTAGTTAATGTTCCTTTAGTTAAACTGAAGAATTAAGTTTACAAACATATAGTCCATTCAAAGATCTTTCATTTGATACCAAATTTTGTCTTACAACCTAACAATAATTTTTTGGAATGTGTTCATGATGTATGCATCCAATGTTGTTTCAGTGTCTTTTTCAGCTTTTATAGATATAGCATTTTCATTATTTTTTTTCTGACATCAATTGATGAATCAGGAGGAATAGTTTTGGAACTACATAATTGAAACTTTGCATGCTTATTTAAATTGAGATTCTTTACTTTATGATGGATTGTTTTTAAACAAATGTCTCATAGGAAAAGTTTTCAGAATGTTTGTATTTATGCATTTTATTTATTAGGTTCGTGTGTTCATTTTTTTTCTATCTTTTCTGTCTTAGTTTTCTAATTGTTTTTTAAATGTACATGGTGTAAGCATCCTATATCGTTCATGCAGCCTCTAATTTAAAAAAAACACAATTTTATAAAAAAATTTCATTTTTCTCAATTTTGCATTTTCTGGATTTTTAAGAAACGCCAAATGAATCGAGAGGAAAAGTATTCTAGCTACAGCCTTCAAATATTGCATGCTTCTTTTCATTGATATTCTTTACGAAATTCAAGAGGCTTTTTTTATATATATATATCCAACTAGAAAGTTTTATAACATTTTTACATTTGCTACCCCTGAAGAGTTCTCAAATATTTATGTGACCCCCACATACATGCTGATATTCTTTACGAAATTCAAGAGGCTTTTTTTATATATATATATCCAACTAGAAAGTTTTATAACATTTTTACATTTGCTACCCCTGAAGAGTTCTCAAATATTTATGTGACCCCCACATACATGCCATTTGTAACACTTCCAATAACTGCTGTGTAATAATCTTCTGTAAACTTTTTGTCAATGTTACTCTTAATGTGTATGCCAAGTTTCATTTACAATACAGTACAATAAGTTACAATACAATGCAATACAAATTTGTCTTTATTCATTTTGCGTAAAGTCAAAATTGGTATTAAATGTTTAATTTTTTGCAATAAAAGTCACAACAAATTTTTTTTTAAATTTTAGTGGATTTTTGTCTTTCTGTTTGTGTATGGTTTGGATGTACTATATTTTTTTCAATGGCTCTGTTTATTTAGGTTATCAGTATTTTATTTTCAATGTGGTATGACTTAGTTGCCTTGAAACCAAACTCCCTTCACAGATAACATATATTTGCTCCCACTCAATCATTACGTCTGTACTTAAATGAAGAAATGATACAGTACAAACAATAGTTAACTGTACGGGTACCAACAAGGAAGGTGAGACAGTAAAAGGAGACGAATGGCAAAGGAATGATGTGACCTATTTGAATGAGTTTATTGGCTGCCTACTCCATACTGGCCCCTAATTTATTTTATGGATTACTTGAGTACACAACTTAAATAACTAACAACCAAACAAAAATTTTCTCAAGTCAGTTAAGGTTTTTTTTTTTCTATTAAATTATGTACCAGTGTGTCAGACCCAGTAGACAGCTATGGTAAAAAAAAAAAAGACTAGTCCTCCAAAAATAAGTCTCTTTCTCATGCTTTATACAATGGCATCCTTTAACTTTAAGATGTTCATTGCAACTACCTCGTGAATTAGGTCAAGTCAAATGAGAAAGGTTGTTGAAAGGAGATTTAAGATATCAGGAAAAACAGTCAGTGTCCGCATGTATGACTCCCAGTGCCAAGGAAAATGTTTAAAATTGGTGGTTTTGTTCTGACTAAGCCAAGCTCTCTAGAGGAATAGGTGAAATTAATTCATTATTATGAATGAAATTTTCATTATTTAGAATACCTAATTAATTCATAAAGTACTGTGTGATTAAATCTTTTAACTTAAACAATATAGGGCCTACATAAATAATATTAAATAAAAGATTTAATTTTAATAATTAAATTAATATTATTACTTTTCTAAAATTCAAATGAAAACAAAAATGTATCTAAATCATCTTCATTACTAGATTTTAAAAAAACATATAATTGATCTACGAAAATGGCTTAAACTAAATAAAGAAAATAAGAAAGAAAAAAAAATCTACCGGTACTTAAGAAAGGAAAAATAAAAAAACAACTAAAAATAATAAAACTATTAATCAATGAAGTAGAAAATGATAAAAACCAACTTTAAAAAATAATTCTCATACTATTATTGTTATCACATTCGGCTCCGAAGCCATTTATTATGTACGGAGCCACTCCGGGTGCGAATAGTCATTGGCGACCATAAGTACCCGGGTACCTATAGATGCAGCCTTTTTTAAAACTCTCAAACTCATTATTGTCATCACCAAAATAATATCAAAACACATTTTGGCGCCCCAAACTAGTCTGGCGCCCTGAGACATCTGTCCCTTCTGCCCACCCCCAGCTACGCCTCTGCCACCCGCTTTAAATGATAGCTGTTGCACTTTATGGACAAGTATCCTCAAACAATATAAAGTTTTTAATGGTTTTATAGCCCCCACCCTTTTTTTTTTACGGTAATAACGTATATGACACTTTATGGACGGGGCTGCTATGCCATACCTGTGTCAAATGTCAAAGTCACCCCATGCCATCTGGGTATAAAAGCTATTTGGGTACCATTTATAAAATAAAATAAAATGTCTTCCGCACCAAACTTGTTTTCTTAGCAAATATAATTTATAAAATGTCTCTATACTTAAGAAAAAGTTGAGAAGCCCTGGATCAGGTGCAACATAGCAACAACAAAAAATGTGCCAAAGAAATGTTGAGTTGTGTCTATTTGATATTTTACAGGGAAACCTGGAAATAACGATTCTTGAATTAACGTTTTCAATGGCTTATTCATCCCGGTGCTGAACACATGTTTCATCACACTGAGGTGAACCTGCAAATAGCGCCACATTTAATTTTTCCTTGGGTCTCAAGTGCTTGCGTTATTCCATGGTTACACTGTATTTATAGGTATCACGTGATCTACAAACCCTTACCAATATGGAGTTGGGCTGTGAGTATCCATACCATATTGCAAAGTAAGGATTGCAGTACCTTTCGACAATTTCTGGCAGTTTTTCTGTAAACAAAATTGATAAAGTAACATGGTTATAGGCTTAGCATTTATACATCATAATTTTAAAGCATTTATACATCATAATTTTAAAGGTCTGTCCCAGGGGTTTCAAAGCCGCGACTAACCGGCTTCATGCGGCCAAAAAAGTACCAAAGTGACTATATATGTGGCCCAAGATGGACCAAGGCGGCTATCTATGTGGCCCAAGATGGACCAAGGTGGCTATCTATGTGGCCCAAGATGGACCAAGGCGGCTATGTATGTGGCCCAAGATGCACCAAGGCGGCTATGTATGTGGCCCAAGATGAACCAAGGCGACTATGTATGTGGCCCAAGATGGACCAAAGTGACAATGTATGTGGCCCAAGATGGACCAAGGTGGCTATCTATGTGGCCCAAGATGGACCAAGGCGGCTATGTATGTTGCCCAAGATGGACCAAGGTGGCTATATATGTGGCCCAAGAGGGACCAAGGCGGCTATGTATCTATATATGTGGCCCAAGATGAACCAAGGAGACTATGTATGTGGCCCAAGATGGACCAAAGTGACTATGTATGTGGCCCAAGATGGACCAAGGTGGCTATCTATGTGGCCCAAGATGGACCAAGGCGACTATGTATGTTGCCCAAGATGGACCAAGGTGGCTATATATGTGGCCCAAGAGGGACCATGGCGGCTATGTATGTGGCCCAAGAAGGACCAAGGCAGCTATGTATGTGGCCCAAGTAGGACCTAGGCAGCTATGTATGTGTCCCAAGAAGGACCAAGGCAGCTATGTATGTGGCCCAAGAAGGACCAAGGCAGCTATATATGTGGCCCAAGATGGACCATGGCGGCTATGTATGTGGCCCCAGAAGGACCAAGGTGGCAGAGCATTACGCGCAATTAAGAATCCTTAGCCCCCAAAACTTTATGACGTTTCTACTGATAATGCTGTTAAAAATAAAACAAACGGAAAAAATCTCTCGTCTCCAAAAGTTAAAAAAAAAAAATAAATAACTCAAACGGAATCGTTTTGTGAAAGCTGTGACTTTGTCTGGTTGCATGCGTGGTAGCAATAAAAACCTTGGCTCCAACATGATTTTTATTTAGTAATGCATGGCACGCGTGGCAGACATAGTTTTGTTTTTTAAACCCATCTTTTATTCTGTTTATGGAATCGAGGTACTGCTCTCTTATGGCCCCGGCCAGGTCTCAACAGGCATGCTGCATCTGCTGGGCGTGGCCGCACATCAGACTGTCGTCAGTGTGTTCCCAACCTCTCCACTCGTTAATGTTGGGCACTCGGCTTGTAAGTGAACCACTGTCTCCGGCGCCTGTCCGCGGTGACGGCGAATCTGGTCCTGAAGAGGATGTAATGTGTTCAAGTAACTTCAAGTAGGACAGTGTCCTGGTCTCATCTGGTTCTCCCACTTTTATCGCTACCCTTTGTCTCCCTGTGCCCTAGGGTTGTTGCTTTTTTCGGTAAAGTTTACGAGCTGTCTCGCCGTTTTGTACAATTCTTTAATCACTCCTTTCACAAGAAGCCTTTTAACCTGGGCTTGACCACCAGTTGGGTCGATGGCCGGTTCGGTTGTGGCTGTGCAGACCCTTGCCTCGCTAGATATTCAGCTCTCTCATTTTGGGGTAATCCCGCGTGTCCAGGGATCCACCGAGGAACCACTCCGTCTCCATGTGACTCTATGTCTTGCATAAGGTCACGTGACGCATGTGCCATTTTTTGCGTCTAATGAGCCACCTCTCAAAGGCTCAAGAGCAAGTTGTGGGTTGGTAACCATTACGATGGTTCAATTATAAATCAATAAAATGTGATTGATCTAAAAGCAGTTTGTGTCAATGGATGAGATAATGAAATCTATCCAAAAAATTTGGAGGTAGATATGCTAGTTTTAAATTGTATGCTCTCGCGAAAAAACGAAAGTGCTGATGATGCGGGTCAATTCATAATATACTTAGAAACACTCGACTACATCGTAATTGTTATCAATGATAGGATTTATTTCTCATAATTTAGATACATCTAGCTTCCTATCACTTACGAAAATTACCGCACACTTCAATCGGGAATGAATCATGATCAAAACTGTGTTTTTCTGACCTAATTATTAGGTCACCTTATTTCGGACGCATCAACCTTGAACTTTTAGTAAAGCACGCATTTGGATTGGTTACTTTGGGAAAAATTTAAGATAATAAAATCGTGTTGTAACAGCAAGACTTGATATTTTTTCGTGGGGGGCTGGGGGTGGGAAACGTGTGTGTCATAGCGGGGGCCTTTAAACAGTGTGTTGAGAAATAACTGTCCACAATACTACGACAACTATTACAATATAACCTTACAATATTATGTGTTCACAAGGAAACAAACAATATGTTACAATGTGGACCCAGTTAGCAACACTTGCTTCAATGATTGAACATTTGGACCCACTATACTTAGATAGAGCCCAGTTATCAACACTTGCTACAATGATTGAACATTTAGACCCACTGTACCCGGATGGAGCGCATTTATCAACACTTGTACCAATGATTGAACATTCAGAACTAATGTACCCAGATAGACCCCAGTTATCAAAACTTTGTCTCATGATTGAACTTTTGAACCCACTGTACCGGGATAGAGCCAAGCTGTCAGAAAATACTCAGCTAATGATTGGACTTTCGCATTCACCGTACCTGGCCAAAGCCCAGGAAGAACATTTGGTCGTCAGTTAGATTCAGGCCAGGCAGGATAGGGTCACTTGACAGCGCGTGTGCCTTGAAGGCCTTGTAGGCCAGCCTGACCGCGTTGTTGTCACAGATATCTTCCTGAACAGTTATATTCCCACACAGCTAAGAGATACCAAAGATGCATGGTTAAACATGATATCTTACTCATTAGAAAACAGTTTCAAATACCCACCCATTACAACGAGTCACTAATTCAGCCCATCTAATGATTCAATAATTTATAAATAATACACTACTAGCCCGGTTAGCCCTTTTCTTTACATGGTTTCGACTTTTGACCGAGTCATGGATAAATATGTTTTTTTCTTAATGAGTTTGGGGTAGGGGGGGTAAGTTAATTAAATAATCTTCTTATTAATTTTACATATAATCTATCTGCATTTCGTGGTTTATTGCCCCTCTGCTCACCTATCTCCATTCCGGGATTTATTGCCCCCTCCTCACCTATCTTCATTCCGGGATTTATTGCCCCCTCCTCACCTATTTCCATTCCGGGGTTTATTGCCCCCTCCTCACCCCACCTTGAAAAGCCAATAGGTTCTTCAAGTTTATGTTGTATTTTTAAGTTCCCTTTTTGTGAGGAAGTTGGGGGGGGGGGAGGGGGGAGTGGAGGGGGGTTAAAAGTGTTATAACACAGATAGGGTGTTGAAGATCGTTTCTATGATGTTGAAGTTCTTTTCTATAATGTGTAAGTTCTTTTCTTGGGGTTTATTTCCCCCTCCTCACCCCACCTTGAAAAGCCAAAAGGTTCTTTAAGTTTATGTTGTATTTTTAAGTTCCCTTTTTGGGAGGAAGGTGGGGGGGGGGGGAGGGGGGAGAGGAGTCGGGTTAAAAGTGTTATAACACAGATATGATGTTGAAGATCGTTTCTATGATGTTGAAGTTCTTTTCTATAATGTTGAAGGTCTTTTCTATGATGTTGAAGTTATTTTCTATAATGTTGAAGGTATTTTCTATGATGTTGAAGATCTTTTCTATGATGTTGAAGTTCTTTTCTATGATGTTGAAGGTCTTCTCTATGATGTTGAAGATCTTTTCTATGATGTTGAAGGTCTTTTCAATAATTTTGAAGATCTGTTCTATGATGTTGAAGGTCTTTCTACAAAATAACTTTTTTTTTACTCCAAGCTTTTATTTTAGGGTGGGTTTTTTTTCTATTTGTGTGTGTGTGTGTGTGTTTAGGGACTATTTTTCTGGATAAAATTTTAACTCTATTATGACCCACGTCTTGTGTTCAATTGAGCTTAAATTTTTACATCCCCCCCAACCCCCTTTTATGTCAGTAAAACTTTTCATGGCCAGAAGGT
The DNA here is from genome assembly GCA_964033795.1 of Lymnaea stagnalis. Classification (NCBI taxonomy): domain Eukaryota; kingdom Metazoa; phylum Mollusca; class Gastropoda; family Lymnaeidae; genus Lymnaea; species Lymnaea stagnalis. The sequence goes on along the minus strand of CAXITT010000239.1, from coordinate 484,903 downwards.
CACCAGCTACCACCACTGACTCTTGAATACCCTCTGCGGGTCAAAGCTTGCATTTTCAATTTTTACCAACTTCCTGATCTCTATTTGAGATAACTCTTCGTACACGTTGACTCAAAAGCATACAACAAAACAATATTACACGGGTGTGCCAAGCCGTTCTAGTCAAATAAATGTGAGAACTCAGTTTTTGGGGGGATATTTAGTTTATACTTGAAATATTTTTGTTATATTGTTTTATTCATTCCCGAAAAAAAAAAGAAAGATACACCCATTTGATAAGTTATTGGATTGACAACCTACATGAACACCATATAAAGTTTGAGAACTGTACTGGTCGGCCAAACACTTGGCTCTCTTCAAATACTCTTCGTCTGAGCGAGGCGTCCAAACGATCAGTGGGAGAGCATTTTCATCCCGTGCCCTTATCACAATATCAAAGGCGTGAGAGACTTCATGGCCAAAAACGTATCCAAGACCCCCGTAAAGGAATGGCCTAAAAAATGGAGAAATTGACAATTATTATTAGTGTTTAATGTTTAAATATTATGCGTAATATTAAGATGTTTTTCGTTTTTTTTAAGGTATAGATGTTATTTAAAACTAGCCGATATACCCGGCGTAGCGCGGTATTACATTCGGAGAAAACACACACAGTCATTCAGCCTTTAGCTAACATCGAAATTAAGGCGTCTTTAAGACCCCCCCCCCACATCTTTAAGAAAAGAATAAATATTAAAATTTCTCCTCTAAAAAACAAATTTATAAAATAGGATCCACTAGTTCCTTCTGATGCCACTGATTTCGCACTGGTATAACTGTGCTCTAATACAATATCCATGCCCTTCCTATCCAACCAAATTTCTTTCCGTTTATTCACCCCTTCGACAGCTAAGCTCATCCACTGATCGTGAATGTCCATACACGATTAAAATTATACGGTCTGATGAATGGTGAATGTGCTTACACAATTTACACGTGTACGAACTGATGACTGGTGCATGTCCATAAACTACCACAATCTCACCTACTGGGAAGCATTTGACTACGATCTCACCTACTGGGAAGCATTTGACTACGATCTCACCTACTGGGAAGCATTTGACTGCGATCTCACCTACTGGGAAGTAACGATGTGGCCAAAGTTGTAGCACTGCTTGCTTGTTTACTTTAATTAACACAAAAAAAATTGGTGTGTGGCCCAGCAGGAAATATTATTTCTGAAATTTTGCCCGCTTGCTGTAAAGTTTGGCCACCCCTGATCTAACCTAAAGATGATTTTTGACTCCCCTTTAATGTTGCCACCCTGGGCAAGTGCCCTCCTTACTCCTTCGCTCGGCTCTTCTTCCAAAAATTATAAACAATGCACAGATTAATTATACAGAAAACTCCCATTAATGATGATACAATAAAATTGATCCCGCCATATTCTGTATATACAAGCTCGTAACTCACTTGGAGATGCTGGGTTCAAACAAGGGCTGCTGTAGTTGGTCAACAGTGATAATCACGGTGTTATTGAAAGAATCATACCCGATCAAACCGAGACGTACTGCAGTGGTTACCCTGCCAAATTATAAGTAAAAATGAGTGACAACATGACGGTCTAGGAGTTGGGACTTGCAGTTAAAAATGTTACAGATGAAAGTAACACTACTAACACCATCTAAAAACAAAATTATATATATGTATATATTTTTTAAACTGTAGAATGTACTACCGATTACAAAAAAAAAAAAAAAAACCTTTTAAAATAAAAAAAAAAAAAAAAAAAAAAAAATCATATCATAACATATCATAACATATCATAACATATCATAACATATCATAACATATCATAACATATCATAACATATCATAACATATCATAACATATCATAACATATCATAACATATCATAACATATCATAACATATCATAACATATCATAACATATCAAAATACATAACGCAAAAGCATGATTTTTGTATTTGCATAATGCACATAAGAGAAAAAAAAGCACGAATGTGAATCTCCAGATCCAGGCATTTTTCATGGCCCGAAATGCGTTTCGCCCCTCCACCACCAACAAAAAACTGTGCAACACATCTGAGTTTGTTTGAGGCCGAAAAAAATTCTATTCCTTAAAGTAGGATGCAAGCAATTCAGAACGATCGTTTGAAAGATGTAAACTCCTGGTTGAATCAATAAACCCATTCTGTTATAAACGTTCACTATGAGAATTTATCACTGTCTCTACGATATTTATCTTGGGGGATACAAGACATACACAATTAATCCACTTAAATATGTTGTAACACACGAAAAAGAGGAACGGTTACAAACTCTGTACACGGGATGCTGTCTCCTGGCTGAAGGTGCATCAGGTTAAAACCCCCATGACACATTATTTTGTTGTTTTTCTTTGCTGGCATCTGTCCGTCACAATGTGACGATGGTGTAGACTTCGCAGGTGGAAAGCCACAAGGCCTGGGGTTATTCTTCTAGGATTATAAGCTGGTACCCAACAGCAATGCTTTGGCAAATACCTTACACATAAACCCAACTTTACAAATGACCTCACAAAGAAAGCCCCCGTTTGGCTATCACCCAGACAATTTAATAGCCAAACTTATTTTTTCTTAAAAATCGTGCCATACTCCTCACTACCACTGACACATGTGACATTTTTAATTTCCCACCTATCATTTTTTTCAGACGTGAAAAAAATATGAGAGACCTGGTTTTGCATAGTTGCGTAAACGCTGCCCCCTCCCATTTATGGACCAAACCGTGTGGACGTAGCCGTAGCAACACTTGCCCTTTTGTCATCAAGACTTAACACACACCCTTCCCTGAGGACAGTTTTCAGAAACGAAAAGGTTTCCTTTGTGCTAGCCGCAAAGTTGTCTACGCCAGTGTTGCACCCGCAGCAGGCTGTCGTACATAAGGGAGACAAGACGCCAACTCTCTGGTCAGGTGAACTGAACACCTCTTAATATTACGCAAGATAAACAGTGTCCCGTCCCTATACACTTTAAAAGAAGCAACCAGCAGGGCAACACGGATTTTACAATTAGTGCGATAATGACCAGCACTAACACACACAGCCAGGTGAAGTTGGAACACAAGCTTATCAAGATCTATGGAACCTTGACACCACATGACATGAAGGTCATGTCTCAATTACAGCTTGAGACATTGCCCCGCTACCTCCAAGTCAAGACGAAACGCAGTGGACTGACTTCTCCCTTTTCTGCCTTTAATCTCTCTATTTCTTATTTTCTGTCACAATTCCTTTGCTGTCCTCTCGTATACTACTTCTAAACTAAGTGCTATTTAAAAAAAAAATTTAATATGTTTTTCTGTTATTTTGTCAGCTGACGAAGGCTTCCTTTCGACACGTTCTTTTCTTTGTTGTGTTTCTTTTTCAGGTTAGAACATTCTTTGTTTTACGTATTTCATTTTTTGCTTATCCGTTTGCAGTCTCTCCCCTTATTACAATGCCTCCATTAGATTTACAATGCCTTTTCCAGATGACAGGCGTCTTTCTAGTTCTCATCAAGCCTGATATCAATTTCTGTGACTAATTTAATTGATTATTCTCATGTTTTCTGAGATGAGAATATATACATTTTAAAAAAAACAACACTTTCGCCGCTGAACGTACTACTGTTGATGTAAGCACAGGCTTGGCTGCTGCACGAATACCGCAACAGATCCGTATTCGGAAATTTGTTTGAAAGAAATTTGATGGAAAATTGATCGATGGAAATTTTATCAAACGGAAATTTTATCTATTTTTTTTTTTCAGTTCACAGGTTAAAATATTCTTAAAATGTCTTTTTGAACGCACTATGCTTTATAGAAAAAAACAAAATAAACAAACATATTTTACTGCATCGTTTCGGTGAGACCCTTCTTGAAAAGTTTCTTCACCAATTCCTTCATAGCAGTTGTCGTCGCATTCAGAAGCTCATCGTCCACGACGTCAAAATTCGCGTAGTAATCATCAAGACTTTCGGTATCGAGAATCCAATCCGAGTAGCCGCAAAAGAAATCTATGCCTTGTGCCTTTTCCAGTAACCTTTTTCTCAAGGGTTCCTCCAGCCAAGTAGTTCTATTGATAGTGGCTAGCATTTGTTGTTTAACATTCTGAGCCACTGTGTTAACCTGGACAAGGATATGTTTATCAGATTAAAAGAAAAACTAAGAAACTACAATTATCATTTTTTTTAAAAATATGTTGATTGATAATAGACAGAAATTTAAACGGAGATCCTCTCCTTCTTATGTATTTTAAGTAGAGACCGACCGAATTTCGGCTTCGGCTTCGGCGCCGAAAGTGGCCATTATATCACTTTCGGCCAAGTTTCGGTTTCGGCCGAAACTGAAAATTAATTTTCGGCTTAATTTCGCCGAAAGAGAAAAGTTAACTTTCGGGTTTTTTCAGTTTTGGCCGAAATTGACTTAGACTTTCGGCCATCTGGCCGAAAGTGACTGAGGTTTTTGGTCATCTAATTCTCAGCAAAAACGATATTTAACAACAAACTTAGCGACATTTAAGAATAAACTAAACGATCTTTAAGAACAAATTAAGCAATGTTTAAGAACAAACTAAACGATCTTAAAAACAAATAAATTGATCTTTAAAAACTAATAAAGCGATCTTTAATAAAAAAACAAAAAACAAACTAAACGATCTTAAAGAACAAAACAAATGATCTTTAATAGTAAACTAAATGATTTATAAGAATAAACTAAGCGATCTTTAACATAAACCAAATGTTCTTTAGGAACAAATTAAAAGATCTTTAAGAACGAACTAATCGATCTTAAGGAACACAATCAATTATCTATCAGAACAAACTAAGCGATCTTTATGAAAAAACTAAGCGATCTTCAACAACAAAATAAGTGATCTTTAAGAACAAACTAAACGATTTTTAATAACAAAATAAAAAATCTATGCAAAAAAAACTAAATGATCTTTAAGAACAAACTGAATGATCTTTAAGAACAACTAAGCGATATTTAAGAACAAAAGCAATGATCTTTAAGAACAAACTTTGCCATCTTTATGAACAAACTAAATTATCTTTTAATAACACAAACTTAGCGATCTTTAAGAAAAAACTTAGCGATCTTTTTGAACAAACTAAATGATATTTAATAACAAACTAAAAGATCTAAAAAAAAAAAAACTAAGCGATCTTAAAAAACAAATGAAATAGTGAAACGAGGTATGTGGAAGCTTGAAATAAGGTAACAGGACAAACCGAAAAAATACCTAAAGTTAAAAATGATTTGCAGCCGAAACCGATGCCGAAAATGAAATATTTAGATATTTTGGAATTTGTTCCCGCATACATTCTGCATACATCGAAAATGATGGAAGAGAGTATAAACATTTACAGTCTTTTTATAAAAAAATGAGATAATCATGAATATTAATAAATAAACATCTGATATAACATCTTGTTGTTAAAGATCGTCCAGTTTTTTGTTAATGATCGCTTTATTTGTTTTTAAAGATCGCTAAGTTTTTTCTTAAAGATCGCTTAGTTTATTGTTAAAAAATCGTCTATTTTGTTTTTTAAATAAATGAAGGGACTGCTTTCAAGCTATGTAAAAGAATGAAATAGTGAAACGAGGTATGTGGACGCTTGAAATAAGGTAACAGGACAAAAAACAAGGACGTTTCGGCATAAAGCCTTCATCAGCTAACAATAGAAAAAGTCATTTTAAAATTTCGGCCTATTTTCGGCTTCGGCCGAAATCAGAAAATCACTTTCGGTCGGTCTCTAATTTTAAGCTGGATAAATAAAGTTGATGGAAGGATCAGTTCATAACATTTTGATTGTGAAAAATGACTGAACCTATCCTAACATCAGATTTAACCATTTAGACTTCAAAAACTGAAAAGTTGAGCCATCCATTCCTCAAATAATCCCTCGATTTCTTCTCACTCTCATAACTCATCAAATCCCTTCATTCTATATGGCCTTTGAAATATATATAAGTAGTATAGTATTTTCCTTCTAGGTCAATTTTGCGGCACAATGAAATATAGGAATGACGACTGACGCTTGGCGGCGCTAATTATGGGGTGAAAAGTGACTGATTTTTTTTTAATTGCATTTTTATTAAAAATATTCCTTTTTTGAAAAGTTTTAAAAATAATTCAATTAATATTTTTTCTAGTGGTATTTAATAATTTAATCGTATAATAAAATAATCAGTCGATTATCCCCCCCCCCCCCACCAACGTAGCGCTGCCAACTGCCAGGTTGATTTCCTATATATTGTTGTTTTTGAAAAGTTTTAAAAATAATTCAATTAATATTTTTTCTAGTGGTATTTAATAATTTAATCGTATAATAAAATAATCAGTCGATTATCCCCCCCCCCACCACCAACGTAGCGCTGCCAACTGCCAGGTTGATTTCCTATATATTGTTGGGGCCACCAAGCAATGACGAAAAGCGATATGGAAGTAACGTACTTTACTACTTATATGTGTTCTTCAATCTGTACATCATGTAAACAATGCTTTTCAAAATTTACATGTCTTTCAATCTAAATGACATTCAATCTATATGTCAAATTACACTTTTTTTTCGTCTACGAATTAATGAGCCCAACCTGCTATAAATATACAGTCCAATCTATCTATCACAGTTCAATCGTTCAAAGTACGTCCCAAAGCAATCACGAGTCTGATCGACTCATTAGACCATAAAAAGTTTCAATCAATCGAAAAATAACATCCTTCCTCCATTCTTAGACCAATATCTCATCTCTGTGTCCATACCCTAATCCATAATGATTCATAAATCCACGAAAAAAACTGGTCATCCAAGAATCTATTCGTCTATCCATGAAACAATCAACCTATCATTACATCAATCTTTCAATGTCTCCTTCTGTCTTTCCATCTCATATCAGCACAGCATCCCATGTTCTCTGTACCACAATGAGACCATTAAATGTGTGACTAATTTTTTTATTGAAAAAAAATGTTTGACCGTAGTGGACAAGATCGAGGTTTATACAATAATGATACAATTAGCTGTCTCCAATCAACACGCCTCCAAGTGTTCGCTTTGATTAAATGTTTGAAAACTAAGTTTAATTGGTTTATTTTTTTAAATCATCTTTAAACTAACCTACCACTGCTTTGTTTTCGTGTTTGAAGACATGCTCCACGTAAGTTGCTATAGTGGCAAGGCCAAACAAGTTCAGCGTATTTTCTGTGCAGTGTCTCTCCCGGGAATCCAAAGTCCGTATTTGCCACGAGGTCGGCAGAATATTATGTAAAGAATGTAACAACCATAACATCAGGGAGTTCGCGTGTACTCTGAAATTTATTAATACATAGAGAATACCATCAATATTCACAAACGCAATGCTCACATGCTCCAATACATTCCATCAAAGAAATGATAAAAACATATTTACATAACTAACTTACAAAAAAGAAAAAAAAACAAAGAAACAAAAAATAACAAAGAAAGAAAAAACTCACAAAGAATCAAACATACAAACAAACATACAAGCAAATAATAATTTTTAAAAAAAATTAATACACCAACAAACAAGCAAGAATACATTTTACAAACAAATATACATGCATACATGCACACACAAATACATACATACGTCTCATTGGGAAATGGCGTCGGTGGGCCGTCTAGCGCGAGCTCATAATGCCCCCCCCCGGCAACCCCCACACGGGCCAGACGCCGGGCGCAGTGCCACACCGGAACCCCCCCCCTGGCCTGGGGGACGTCTAGTCGACCGAAAACGCTGCGTTTAAAGCGTTCACAGCCGACTTTCCCGTGGCTTGGGCGGGTATGCTCCCACTCCGGATGGAAGGTGTTGCGTTACCACCCCCCAAAGCCCAAGGAGTCTTTCGGTTGGGACGGAAAGCTGGGACGAAACGTTTTACTAGGAGGACCTTTCTCACGGCCACGTAAGCTTAAATCCTCGACATGGGTTTTACCCGCCACCCAAGCCTCATATCTATTAGCGGCAACAAGTTATCACGTTGCGACGTTACTACTCCTGTAGTTGGCATACTAGTAGGGAGGTACTGTTCTCCCGAAGCGAAAAACCCACGGCCGACAGCATAATTCCCAACGCAACGGGAGTAATTACGTCGTAACATACATACATACAAACAATCCAAAACTCACTCTTTCTCATATTTTTCAAAAATATTATGCACATCGATAAAATACTGGAGTGCTTGCACAGACAGCAGCATGTCATCAGCTAAGGCAGCGCCATCAAACAGATCGCTTAGATATTCTTTTAGGTTCAACTGAAAATATTTAAATGAACACATTTTTGTGTGTGTGTAGATATAAGCTATTACGTAACGCTGCACTGGTGAAAGGGATATTGGTATGAAAACTGAATGTGTAAATCTTTTGCTGTGTAGAGCACGATTTGAGCTGAGTCCTCTATCATGTAAGGAGTACGACAGACAATAAAAGAAGTTTAAAAAAACAAGTTGACCTGAAAAACGGGAATGACACCAGGAAGTACACAAGAACCAAGAACATTTCTATGCAAGTAGGCTGTCTAAAGCAGGCCTCTATCCAGGAGGCTCTCTCAAGTAGGCTCTCTCAGTTAGGCCCTCTCAGAAAGGCCTTTTCAAGTAGGCTCTCTCAAGTAGGCTCTCTCAATCAGACCCTCTCAAAAAGGCCTTTTCAAGTAGGCTCTCTCAAGTAGGCTCTCTCTATTAGGCCCTCTCAAAAAGGCCTTTTCAAGTAGGCTCTCTCAAGTAGGCTCCCTCAAATTAGGCCCTCTCAGAAAGGCATTTAAAAGTAGGCTCTCTCAAGTAGACCATCTCAAGTAGGCCCTCTCAATTCGGTTCTTTCAAGTAGGCTCTCTCAAGCAGGCCCTCTGAAAATGGCCTTTTCAAGTAGGCTCACTCAAGTAAGCTCTTTCAATTAGAATCTCTCAACTGCAGTTCAGAGTTTCGTCTAGACCCGTCTGATATAGGAACGTGTGCGAACACGTAGGACCAAAATTGCGTCATAATGTTTGAACCACAGTCACACTAACAGATAAAGAGAAATGAATATCAAGTGTTGGTCACGTGTTGGTCACGTGTTGGTCACGTGTTGGTTAAGGGCAGGTCACAAGTTCGTGGCAATCGAGACATGTGGTCGACCCACACCTGTCTCAGTGACACTTGGGGTGTGTGATCTACCCACATCTGTCAAGTGGCACTCGAGGCATGTGGTCTACCCACATCTGTCCCAGTGACACTCGTGGCGTGTGGTCTACCCACATCTGTCCCAGTGACACTCGTGGCGCGTGGTCTACCCACATCTGTCCCAGTGACACTCGTGGCGCGTGGTCTACCCACATCTGTCCCAGTAACACTCAGGGGGCGTGTGTTACAGTATTACCTTGCCCCAAAAGAAACAACCAGCAGGATATCAAGATTACGCTCGAGGCCTGATTCCGTGAAGTCCGCCCATCACTGGAGAGCCACCTATCAAACCGTAACACTATATTATATAGAACCTTGCGTTTCAAGGACTCCACAATTTACAGCTGTGAAGTCCACATCACTCCCTGTCTAGAAAACGTTCAGAAACGACGGAGATTAGACTCCAGCTCCACCATACGTATTGATAAATCTACCTAACTACCTACCTACTTACCTAAATACCCACCCACCCACCTACCTACCTAATCTGGCGGATTTCAACTGGGAACCGGATGAATCAGTGACTGCACAGCAACAATTTCGGACGGCTAATTGACTTATTTCCCGTCAACCTGTCGAGCTGAAACTTGGGCTCATAGGCTCGTCGCCGATGACAACATATTCTTTCAAATTTTCAGCCCCCCCCCTCCCCCAACCCTCAATGGTAAGATTAAACGAAATACCCGATAACTGCGCTAAATGAGAGTCTTTTTTTTTCTTTTAATATAATATCCCAGTAGCGATTTTTTGGCATAATATTTTCTTTTGTTTTTGAAATAGTTGGTGAAATGAATCTGCAACGTGAAAGCTGTTGGTGCGTTAGAATATTCAAATAGTCCAGTGGCATGAACAAAATGTTGGGTTGCGAGCCTTTTGGAGGGGGGGGGAGGTGCGATCACAAATTGCGATTCTTATAAAACGCGTTACTTGTATGCATGTTTTTTTTTTATTTTGTCTTCAAATTTTCACCCTACCCCACCCCACCCCATTGCTCTTTACTACATTTCATAATGGATTTATACGAACAAGTTTATTTCTATGGGTATTTTAATTATAAATTCAATTTAGTTGGGTTTTTTTTTTCGTTGAAATCTCAATAGTAGCAAAGTCGGGGGGGGGGGGGGAGGAAATGATTAATAATTAAGATTATACCAAATCATATCGATCGTATTTTTTAAATGGATTTTTCTTTTTCCAAAAGTAAATTTCACAAAATTTTATTTTCAATAGGGCTTTAAAGTTGCCGTTTTAAAAGGTATGTCGTATAATTATAGATCTACAGGTATGACATATATTTAGAGATATATAGGTGTACATGTATATTTATTTAGAAATGTAAAGGTACGCGTATAGTTATTAGTGTAAAGATAAGCAAATGTTCAGAGAAATTAATAGGTATACGAGTAAAAGTACGCTGTTGTTAAAGATGTAAAAATGCATACCTTCATGAGCTCCTTTGAGAATTCCAAGACCAGTTCTATTTTCTGTCTCACTGTGCCGGTGTCTCCGCCTAGCGTTACAATTAAGTGAGCGAGTTTCACCGTCAGTTCCAGTTTCAAATGAACTCTCTTCACCTACATTGAGCTACATTAGACAACATACACATTAACGCCTTAGACATATCGGGCTACTTTGTGTAGTTGCATTTAGACTTGAATACATTTATTAGAAGTGTTACCATACATGGGGAACTAGTTTAGTATTTATGGTAAATGTAAATTCTGAAAGATTCCGAAGCTTACTGGCCTAATATTGTGCTCCGCGGAGCCGAAAACAAAAAACAAGCTGCGCGGAAAATTATAGCACTATTTACTTATTAGAGGAGCTTCGGTTCCTATATATTTTAGGAGCTACTTTTGTAGTTTATGAGTAATACGATGGGTGGTTCTGTGGAGAGCAGTATACCACATGGCGTGGTCCGATTGATGGAAGGCATGTGATGTTTCTTTAGACTAGGGTGTGGGGAACAGTGTGGGCTGTAGGCCCCATCCAGCACTCTTGGTCTCAGAAATCAGCAATTTGACTGAATCCAAGATCTACCCAACCAATACTAGTATTTTTTTAGACTTGCCATGGGGAGCGTCCATTAATTACGTCAACAAAATAAGGGGGAGAGAGGGGGTTTGGAAAGGTTTGACAGGTGTTGACAAGTGGGAGGGAGGGGGTGTTTCGATTATTTGACATTAACAAAATGTTTTCTGTATTACAATTGTAATGTTAAAAATTGACTGGTTATAACATTATTTAAACAAAAAAAATTATAAGTGTAAATGAGTGTTAAAAGTCATATAAATTTTAGGCTTTTAACAGTACAAGATTTATTTAATGTGTGTCTGTGCACTGTAGATGGCTGGTCAGAATGTTAGCAAACTTTGTTAGCTGAAGAGAAGTCAAAAGTTGGCCTGTCGTCAACTGTAGATTCTGTTGCAGGTAGGAATCAAGGACAAGGTTTAAGTGTCACGTGCAGTTAAGATAAATGATATTGATAGCGTAGGAATACGATATTTTGCCCTCTTGAGCATAAAAAATTTAGCACCTGCTCCTCCACAAAAAAAAAAAAAAAAGGATTCGACCAATGCGAGTAGCTGCAAGGAGAATGATATTGATAGCGTAGGAATACGATATTTTGCCCTCTTGAGCATAAAAAATTTAGCACCTGCTCCTCCACAAAAAAAAAAAAAAAGGATTCGACCAATGCGAGTAGCTGCAAGGAGAATGTCCCTGGTGTCCAATGTTACGATAGAGCCAACCTGGCTACTCCTTGGGAAGGCAATCTCAGCTAGAAACTACACTATACTTGTCAGCGTTACTGACAATAATCATATTTATACCACAAACAATGATATTCATTCTTTAACAAAATTTCAATTGATTCTGCATTTTAAAATTTAAGTGTAAAAACTTTTAACTTGTTGATTAACACGCTAAAGATGTAATTTAATATTTTCCCTACAATTTAACTATCCTTAAAATAGATATGCACAAAGTAAAATGTATTTATAAATTTATTTGTAAAATAATTCCTTTTTTTTTTTTTTTGTTAAAGGGAAAGGGGGTATAAACTGTTGGAGGGGGGGGGAGGGGTGTCATTGAAAGTTTGACAGTTGTTAAAAGGTGTGGAGGGGGTTCGAAGATTGCTTAAAAAGTGTTGACGTATTTAATGGAGCCCCCCATGCGCTCGACTGAATGACGTTGATGCATTTTTATAAATGCCAAGTATAATTTAACTGGTTTGAGACAGCTGCGCCTGGATACTGACGCGCCTTTTCAACTACGAACAAAAGACACTGGTCAGTCATTAAAAGGTTGGTCAGGCTTATCAATTAATAAATATTGTAAATGTATCTTTAAACAATTTATTTATATATTTATTGAAACAATCTTGTGCATGGTTGGTCATTTGAATTGAGTTTCTTAAATGCGGCCTCAATGGAATACAGGTCAATAAGTGCGGCCTCATTGGTATACAGATAAATAAGTGCGCCTTATTGGAATACGGATAAATAAGTGCAGCCTCATTGGTATACAGGTAAACAAGTGCTGCCTCAATGGAATACAGGTAAATAGGTGCGGCCTTAATGGAATACAGGAAAAAAAGTGCGGCCTCATTGGAATACAGGTAAATAAGTGCGGCCTCAATGGAATACAGGTAAATAAGTGCGGCCTCAATGGAATACAGGTAAATAAGTGTGGCCTCATTGGAATACAGGTGAATGAGTGCGGCCTCATTGGAATACAGGTAAATAAGTGTGGCCTCATTGGAATACAGGTGAATGAGTGCGGCCTCATTGGAATACAGGTAAATAAGTGTGGCCTCAATGGAATACAGGTGAATGAGTGCGGCCTCATTGGAATACAGGTAAATAAGTGCGGCCTCAATGGAATACAGGTGAATGAGTGCGGCCTCAATGGAATACAGGTAAATAAGTGCGGCCTCAATGGAATACAGGTGAATGAGTGCGGCCTCAATGGAATACAGGTAAATAAGTGCGGCCTCAATGGAATACAGGTAAATAAGTGCGGCCTCAATGGAATACAGGTAAATAAGTGCGGCCTCAATGGAATACAGGTAAATAAGTGCGGCCTCAATGGAATACAGGTAAATAAGTGCGGCCTCAATGGAATACAGGTAAATAAGTGCGGCCTCAATGGAATACAGGTAAATAAGTGCGGCCTCAATGGAATACAGGTAAATAAGTGCGGCCTCAATGGAATTCAGGTAAATAAGTGCGGCCTCAATGGAATACAGGTAAATAAGTGCGGCCTCAGTGGAATACAGGTAAATACGTGCGGCCTCAATGGAATACAGGTAAATAAGTGCGGCCTCAATGGAATACAGGTAAATAAGTGCGGCCTCATTGGAATACAGGTGAATGAGTGCGGCCTCATTGGAATACAGGTAAATAAGTGCGGCCTCATTGGAATACAGGTGAATGAGTGCGGCCTCATTGGAATACAGGTGAATGAGTGCGGCCTCATTGGAATACAGGTAAATAAGTGTGGCCTCATTGGAATACAGGTGAATGAGTGCGGCCTCATTGGAATACAGGTAAATAAGTGCGGCCTCAATGGAATACAGGTAAATAAGTGCGGCCTCAATGGAATACAGGTAAATAAGTGCGGCCTCAATGGAATACAGGTAAATAAGTGCGGCCTC
>CAXITT010000239.1:453142-470073 GCA_964033795.1 Lymnaea stagnalis | reverse complement strand
TCTCCCCCCCCCCCCCCCCCCCCAATTTCCGGGTTAAGTCCAAGACCCAACAAAATGGGCTGAATAAGCCAAAGATTCAATGGCAAATGTTTTAAAGGATTGGAAAAACAACATGCAAGGCTTGAGCAGAAACTTGTGGTCAGATCTTATCTCTACAACATGCAAGGCTTGACAAAAGACTTGTGGTTAGCTCTTATCTCTACAACATGCAAGGCTTGACCAGGGACTTGCGATCAGCTCTTATCACTACAAATGTTGTTTTAGGATCCAAACCAAAACTTATACAATAACTTAGATTTATAAGTACAGCAAACTGCAAATAAGAAACTTATACAATAACTTAGATTTTTAAGTACAGCAAGCAGCCCATAAGAAAGTTTTACAATAACTTAGATTTACAAGTACAACAAGAAGCTAACAAGATAGTATACATTAAACAAGCCAGTCGAGAATCGCAAACAGCTTACGGCGATAAAGTTTTCTGGAGTACTGCTTCCCACTTCTCTCCATCTTTTGACCACCTCAACCTTAAACAAGGGCCACACGTCCATTTTATTCATCTTGACCAGCGTTTTCCTGCAAGCTCCACATCGATGCTTCGAATGGCTTGACGCTTTCTTCGGACAGAGTCCAAGATCCTGCGTCACTTATAAGCTGAGAATGTAAACAGTGCAGAGGTTTAGATTTACGAGACATAATTAATTCATTATTCTTGGAGCTTTCTGCAACAGATTATTGACCAAATGATATTATTAATTTACCTCTTATTTATATCTTTTGCTTCTGGTGTGTCTTCTTCCTATACCCAACGGGAACCTCTCCTCCTCCTCAACACTTTTTATAGGATTAGTACTGAGATTTAAAAAAAAAAAAAAATAATAAAAAAAATAGCTATCAAGCAGGAGCGTCATGCGTGACGGTTGGTTGGACTGAGGTCAAAGGGTTACATTTTTCTACTAAACTGTAGAGAGTTCAGCCTGGGTGGCTAGCTAATTAACATGCGTAGAAGATTGCAACGTGACGAAAGAGCAAGACTTAGAAAGTGACGGCAGATAAAGCAAGACGTTAGAATGCAAGGGGTGTCAAGGGCGCAGAGGTGAGGGGGGAGGGGACTGCAGCACGAAGACTGTACGTGAACGTGCGTCCGACATCACCAAGCACGAGGGTGACGGTGACACTAATATAATTTTAGGCATTAAAATGCACGGGGGGGGGTGGCTATTTGAGGTCCAATTAGAAAGAGCTATGTTAATTTAAAGAACCCGCGTGTAGAAACTAGAATGGCACGAGGAAATAATCTCTAGAGACACCGCGGTCGATTCGTGAACTTATAAGACGGGATTGTTAGATTGGACAGTTGAGCTGGACAGAGAGTTAGGCCGGATGGAGAACGAGCCGGGCAGTCCACTGGACAGGAGTATTCACGAGGGAAAGCTCCGCCGGACAGGAATAGTCGGAAGAGAGCGAAGCCGGACAGGAGTATAAGATTTACGTGAGACAACAGTTAGGAAAGAGAGGGACAACCGGGACAGTCAGTCAGAGATGAGTTCCAAGGTCTTGATTGTGAACAGTCTAACAGATCAAATAAAGTTAAGGGCTGAATGTCAACGTGTTATCCCCTGAGTGTTGCAGTAAGAGAAACAGAGTGAACCAGGTTACCATCCACATAAAGTAGATAGAGAAACGAGGCGAGTTAGGTGTCCCTACAATGGTGGCAGCGGTTGGATTTGTAACTTTGCAACAACTCTGAAGGGGCATAAATTTTTGTTAGCCTGACATTAGAAGTACAGGCGTAAAAATCTATCGAAAGTACAATGACTTCCAAGTACTTAAACAACCTTCAGACCTACAGTGGAACTGCTACGTGGCATACTTTCACCGTTCAATTGAAACGTCGGCCAGAATTTTCAAGGGAAGCGAGGAAGATAAACTCCTGTGTCTCGGCTTTGCGTTGAAAGATGCTGCTGCTGAATTCGGTTACAGCGAGTTAAGTGAAGCTGAGAGGGATAGTTACGAGAAACTTAAGAAGGCTCTGGCTAATCGATTCAAGGACCATCAAACTCCAGCATTCTTCCAACTATGGCTGTTCCTCCCACAGTGGATAAGGCGAGAGCTGCCCTGGATCAGAGCTTAAATCTGATGGACAATGTTTGTTTGCCGGGACAGTAAGTAGCATCAATAGCTACCAACCACTTGGCCAGAGAGACAAGCGGCCTGAGAGATGACCTTAGGGCATTCATCGCCTCACAGTGAGAGTCAGTTAACCAACCTGGTGCAAAATATTTGTGTTCCTTAGCTTTGCAGTCAGCTTACTACCAGATAGAAGTGGAGGAACTGTTGAAGGCAAAAAACGGGGTTTGACAGGGACACCAGCCACATTTCAACGATGCATGGAAACTGTTTTAAGTGCTTCAATTTAAAAAAAACTCTAGCGATGTTTATTGATGAAATTTGTATTTTTGATGAGACCTTCCAACAGTGCTTAGATCAATTCGACGAGGCTATTTATAGATTTAGGCAGGCAGGACTTAAACCAGAAAATGTGTTTTATTTAAACCAGAGGTCCGATTCTTCGGCTATGTAGTGTCAGGAGAGGAAGTGAATACTGACCCGGAGAAAGTGGAAAAAACTATCATTTATTTTCCGAGACCACAAAACGTATCCTCCTTGAGGAGTTTTCTTGGAATGGCGTCTTACTAAAGACGATGGATAAAGGGTCATTCGACTATGGTGGCACCACTTAATCGGTTCCTAGAAGGAAAGAACACTAAGATTTTTGAGTGGAATGACGATTGTGAAGTTTCATTTTCTCAGTTAAAGCAATGTTTGGTGTCCTCTGAAGTTATGGCCCCCGTCACAATAAGACAGTGGTAGTTTTATCATCGGCTGTGACGCAAGTGACACGGCTGTAGGGTGTACTCTGTCACAGATGCAGTGGTCGGGAGCGAGATCAGCAACTGATGGAGAGACCAATATACCGCGCTAGCAAGTATTTAAATCGAGTTGTATGACTTTTTTGTGTAACCCGACTTGAACTCCTGGCAGTCGTCACCTTTGTTAATCAATTTCACCATTTTCTTCCGGGTCGAAAGTTTATGGTGAGGTCCGACCATAGCTCCTTTGGGCTTACCTGGTTTTTATCTTTTCGTAACCCTACAGACCAAATAGCAAGATGGATGTAACTTTTGTCACAATTTGATTTTGACATTGAACATAGTAGTGGCAAACATACCAACGAGTAATTTTTATCAAGAAGTGAACCAGAGGGTTGTCTGTTTTATAACAAGGACGTTCCCTGTTATGGTTGTGACCTGTGCACCAGGAGATTCCGACAATGGTCAGACTTTTATCAGGAAGAGGACATCATTCCATTATCCACCATTAGTAACAAGTTGCCAGCAGCAGCTATTGTTTAAATATACATGGTGACGGCTCGCAGCAAAACTCAGCTTCCCGTGAACCCACCTAATATCTTGACCGGAGGTTCGACTACGGGTGATACTGGTCGAGAAAACTGCCCAAAGGACACGCCACTCGTTCCAAGCCAACCGATCCAACGACCTTGCCCTGGTTTGACATCCAACATGAACTATCGGAATGCGGACGGAGAGCCGGTTGCCGTGTTTGGTGCCGACAGTAGTGACTGTAGATTCTGTGAAGGGTTAGACATATTAAAAGAAGATCTGAGAAAATTACAGCAGGAAGATAATAACTTAATTCATGATTTTAAGTTTACCAAGGACAAAACAAAAAAAAACAAAAGGAGAGGAAGTTAGTGGAGAATCGCCGGCTGTTAGGAACCTTTGGTTAAACATTGATTTACTTATTGTTGTGGATAGAGTTTTATGTAAACTTTGGTTTCATCCGGGTCAGATGGATGAAATATTGAAAATTATGTTGCCTAAATCCCTTGTCAGTACAGTTTTAAAGAAAATGAATTCTTCAGTTTATGCTGACCACTTCGGCATTAATAAGGTGTTGGGTAATGTCAGGACACACTACAGTTGGTGCAGAATGAAAAGTGATGTTCAAACGTTCATCGCCAATTGTTCTACCAGTCAGCACATCAAACGACCACAAGCGAAAAGCTCAGCCAGATTACAGTCTTTTCTTAAAGGATCCCCATTACAAAGAGTGTGCCCTGATTTTATTGGTCCGTTGCCTGTCACTAATTCTGGAAATAGATACATTCTTGTTGTAGTGGACCCATTCACTAAATATACCCAGGCATATGCACTTCCCGACTGTTCAGCAGAAACTACGGCAGTTACCTGGTCTACCTATTCTTCTCTACTTTTGGTTGCCCGTTATCATTGCATTCGGATCAAGGATCCAATTATCAAAGTAGATTGTTTAGACGGGTGATGGAGTTACTAGACATCAAGCAAGGCAGAGCATCATCTTTCCACGCAGCCAGTAACGGGCAGGTCGAACGTTTTAACTCAGTGCTAATTAAGATGATATATGCATTCGTAGCATGCAGAGAATCAAAAGGATTGGGATGTCCACCTCACACTGTTGGTCAGCGCATAAAGAACCCAGCACTGGCTACATCATTAATTATTTAATGTTTGGGCGGGAGGTCTACCAGCCCATGCACCTGTCCTTGGGGGCTCCATTGCCTGATAGATGTCTCGGTCAACCCGTAGCGGAGTACGTGTTGAAACTTGAACAAAAGTTGGACGGCATTTATGCCACCGCAAGGAAACATTTTAAGACAGCAGCTCAGCGTAAAAAAAGAGACCACGACACTCGGGCGGTACAACATATCTTCAAGAAGGGGGACGTCGTTCTCTGTTTGGATTTAACCAAACAGGTGGGTCGAAACCCAAAAGTGAACTCCAAAAAGGACGACGACCATTCTTAGTCAGTCGAAAATTTAGTGATGTGTTATTTGAAATTCGAGGAAAGGGAAAAGGCGAAGGCCAGGATAATTTACCACGACCGATTGAAACACTATTATGACAATAATCCATCAGACTGGATTTTAAAGTTACAAACAATTTGTCTAAGAGACAACTTGATAGGAGCCACTCCGGAGCTTCCACGCGTTCTGCAAGAAGCTTAGAGTGTTAATGGCAGTGTGGAGAGCGTTCTGCAAGAAGCTTAAAGTGTTAATGACAGTGGGGAAAAATAGATTCACGTATGGGATGCTCTAATTATGCCATGACTATAGTTAGTTGAGTTAAAGTTTTTTTTTTATGTATAAAATGTTTTTGATGATCTTAATGACAATAACCCTAACCTTGAAGTCTTTGAGCTAGTTTCGGATATATACTGATCACAATTATTGTTCTTGTATTGAAATTGTATTATGTTCTGATATTATATTACATGTTTTCATTATATTTGATTTTGTGTTGTTGTTTAAGTTAGTTTTCAACTGTATATCTTAATGTAGTACTATTATTTAATTATCTAAATTTTGTATAATGCCATATATTTATGTTGGACAACCATAATTGTATGATTGATTGTTGTGAATGTACTAGGCGCTTTGACTGTGACCCAAAACTGACTCCTGACCTTGTCCAGAACTGTTTAGGAGACCCTTAATGAGGTGATCGTTAGTCCCATTGTCGTATTAAAGGAGTTGGGTGCGCGTATTTTATGAGGGGAGACGACGAGACAGAGACGCTTGGAACCAAAGCGAATGACGTCGCCAGCGTCTCTGTGATCTGTTTTTAAATGAATGCTGAAGGTCTCAGTCACTGGAAGCCATTTAGGGACCAGTCATAAGGAATTGTAGCGAGAATGTTACGTAATGTTGGGACGACATTTTTTTTTTTTGTAAGAAGGGGGTAATTGTAGAGAGTTCAGACTGGGTGGCACATGGGTGGGGGAGCCTGGGTGAGACATGGGGGGGGCACACAGTACGATGACGGACCAATTACCAAGCGCATCAGACTCTCTGTCGTGTATCATTGACATTGTGCCACAAAGGACCAGGACTGATCGAGGGAACTATAGGGGCAGGTACTGGTCAAAATGAGATTAAGGAAGGAGGTGTCGACTTTGGGATTTAAAGATGTTTTTGTTAAGACAGGGAAGACATAGCCTGGGAGCCAAGCCGACCTTACACTAAGGGAGAGTATGGATATCACGAATAAGTTAGAGTAATGACTTTTTGTTGTTATGCTGTCCATTGAGGATAGACGCCATAGGCTGAGTGTGGAAGGGCGAGAAGGGACATGGAATAGACGCCCGGGGGGGGGGGGGGGGGGGGGGGGGGGGAGAGGGGAGGGGCGGGGGGGGGGGGGGGGGGTGAAGGATCCGGTCGGGGAATGTTTTCTTTAAGGACAGAGCAATTCAATAACTGTTGGATTCTGGTGGTGGAGAGTTTCTCGTATGACGAGGTCTAGATATAAGCCGGAGGTTTTTGTGACGGGCAAGAGACAGCTGAGATGTAGCAGTTGAGGGAGAACGGTCGAGAGCTCCGCCGGACAGGGGTAGAACACAGAAGTGAGAAGACAGTTTCGAACGAGAGAGAGAGAGAGAGAGAGAGAGACAACCTGGGACAGTGAGAGCAGAGTTAAAAATTTATTGAATGTGAACAGTATAGCGGACCAATAAAGTGAAGCCTAACCATCAATGTGTTATTTACCTGATTGTGCAGAACGAGAGACAGGGTGAACGAGGTTACCATCCAATGTAGTTAGCATCCAGACAAAGTAGTTAGCATCCAGACAAAGTAGTTAGCATCCAGACAAAGTAGTTAGCATCCAGACAAAGTAGTTAGCATCCAGACAAAGTAGTTAGCATCCAGACAAAGTAGTTAGCATCCAGACAAAGTAGTTAGCATCCAGACAAAGTAGTTAGCATCCAGACAAAGTAGTTAGCATCCAGACAAAGTAGTTAGCATCCAGACAAAGTAGTTAGAAACGGCCAAGGGACTCTACAATATGAAGCCAGTAAATAATAAGACATATGCGTCCGTTCACAGTTGTATAGTTACTTGAAACATAAATAACATCGCATCTGCAGGGGGGTAGGAGGAAAAGGTTTCTAGGCTCTTACATTGTGTCTGTGTTTCTCTAGACACATAATCATCGGTCACAGGGCTGAGTGTTGGAAGGGTTTTAGAAATATATAACAAGGATGGCTAGGGCTGGCTGTGTAAGGATGGCTAGGGCTGGCTGTGCAAGGATGGCTAGTGCTGGTAGTGTAAGGATGGCTAGGGCTGGCTGTGTAAGGATGGTTAGTGCTGGGTGTGTATGGATGGCTAGTGCTGGGTGTGTATGGATGGCTAGTGCTGGATGTGTATGGATGGCTAGTGCTGGGTGTGTATGGATGGCTAGTGCTGGGTGTGTAAGGATGGCTGGTGCTGGGTGTGTATGGGTCAGTGTTTCTATCAGACAATGTCCTTCGTGTGTGGGGGAGGGGGGGGAGGATTTCAGAGTTGAGGGGCGGAAGAAAAAAATGAGTCTTGTCTCCAGGCGCCAAACACTCTCGCTACGCCTCTGCCAACTGTAATTAATAGATAAAGAAGCCAACCGGTTACAAAGCTTGTTTGTTTTGAATGACATTCTGGCACTGGATGGCACAGAGTCGGCAACAAAAGTTTTTTTGTTTGTTTCATTTGTCACACATTAATACAATATCAAGCCTAAGCTAGAAAGGATGCCGGCCGAGGGTGGGGGCAGGGGGGGGGGAGAGTTGAGTAGGGGATGATTTAAAAATGGTTCTTTTGGTTTACAAAAAAAATTTGTTTTGCGTTTGGATTTTCTAGTTGTAAGCATTTCTGGCGTAAGTAGCGATGTGCCACATTCGTAAAACAATGACGTCGGCGGCGGTTCTAATAAGTTTGCGGTAGACCGTACCGATTGGTTCGTACTCAGGGACTTCAAAGTTCAGGACAGTTCGTTTTTGTACGGTCGTCGGCAGGGTTCGTTTTTGTCGTTTCGTTCGGGTTTGGTCGTCGGAAGGGTTCGTTTTCGTTCGGGTTCGGTTGTCGGAAGGGTTCGTTTTCGTTCGGGTTCGGTTGTCGGCAGGTTTCGAATTATATATGTTCGTTTGGGGGTTGGTTCTATTCCCATCACTGGTCTACACGTGCTGAGAGGAAACAAAATAATTCCTGAGCACTGAGGCAAATGAACGAATTGGAATCTCTTGTCCTGGTCTTTGAGTTCTTACATCACATTATGCTAGTATGCTGTACCCGTCAACAACATTACAACTAATAACACTTTGTCTCTGTCACCATACAAAGTTGCTTGACAGACGGGTGAGCATGGTCGATCTGGATAACTCACGTTTGCTGTTTAAGGAGAACGTGGACACACACAAAATTGCTAAACATATTATTACGTACCTGCAAGATTTTGGTTTTGAAATTAAGACTTATACGTTCTTCATCTGTACATAACCGGTGATACTTTTTCATCTTAGCCAGGGCGCTCGATTCTCTGCCATACAAACGGGTATAAGCGGATGATGAGATCTAAAGAAAGAGCAAAATAAAAAAAAAGACAGTTGTTCATTAAAACATCAAGAAGGCGAATTTAAAACAAAAACTATTTCTCACTTTAATGACGAAGGTAAGTTTAATAATTAATTCAGAAAGTTAAAATGGTTTGTTTGTTGTTTTTTTCTTTGGTCAACTAAACATACTTTAAAACACACTTTTAGAGAACTTTTTGAAGCTAATAAAAGCATACAGACTTAACTAAAACCAGTAATCCACTGAGTAAAAAAATAGGGTGTTCTTAAAATAGTGACTATCATTTTATTTAACAGTTATAGCCGACGAACGAGCCCATAAAAACCCTTCTCAAAATATATGTGTACATTTGGCTCTAAATAAGGTTTGGGGGGGGGGGGGATAATAATATAACTTTAAAAAAAAAGGACACAAAACATGTTCCGGAAGTTACGACCCATCTAAACCCCATACATTTGCGCTCTTAATCATTTTTTTTTCAGCGCCTCTCACCCACTTGATTTAACACATTTCTCTCAGCAACCTTCACAGGCCCCTCACCACAGAACCATAAAAATGAAAAAAAAAAAAGAATATAAATAAGAATGAGCGAGGCTGACCATATCGCTAAAGAAACGAATTGATATAAATACGTTGGGAGTCTTTAAAACAATGATAGGGACTTTCTATAATTTTATAGAAACCGAATACATATACATGGGCTAAAAATAAAATATATAAGATTTTATTTTAATACTAGAATATAAAATGACCCGATGTTATCAGAATAATAATGGTATTATAGGGGCACCAAAATGGGTAAGGTAGCCGTATAATATATTGCAGAAAAATACCTCTTGAAACTTATCCATGCTAGAAACGCAAACAACAGTACATAGACACTTCTATTTAAACTAGGGAAATATGATGAGGTTTCTCAATAGCAGGTGGAAATTATCGCAAAGTGCCTGCCATTAATACCTTGGTAACGTGGGGTCATTTATTCTTGTGATATAAATATTAAAATACTATTTCAAGGTAGCATTAATTATTTTTTTTTATACTTTACCTCACTAGAAGAATACAAAAAAAATACTTGTTTTAGAACCATTGGTCGCTGAGACCATCCTGTCCCAATGACGCACGCAAATGCGACAAAATAAGCAGGCTATAAGATGACATGTATGCTAAGGCGCTGCACCGATCTTGAGACCAATTTATTACCCTTGTTTACTTATTTTAATATAACGCTGTAAGTCTCATTTTGGCGCCCTGGTACCTTGGCGCCCTGTATCTATGCGCCTGGGGACATATGTACCCCCCCTGCACGCCCCTGGATACGCCTTTGTCCGGAGAGGAGGAGGCGAAGTCTAATAATACTGTCCGTTCGCGCCCCATTTCCTCAGTAAATACGATTTTAAAATATTGATTGTTCAAATATGTGGGATTTGGACTTTTTAATTTGATGATTGGAGGTTGGGGGGGGGGGGCTAAAATTAAGGAAGAGGAAGGGGGTGGAGGGATCTCATTGAATGACTCTCCAGATTTTTTTTTTTAAAAATTTTTTAAAATATTGATTGTTCAAATATGTGGGATTTGGACTTTTTAATTTGATGATTGGAGGTTGGGGGGGGGGGGGCTAAAATTAAGGAAGACGAAAGTGGTGGAGAGATCTCATTGAATGACTCTCCAGATTTTTTTTTTGAAAAATTCAAAATGTTAATATGCATTCTTGGTGCTCTGTTAAATTCAGTTATTTTTCTTTTTCTAGATTTAATCAGAGTTCAAAAGATGAAATGGTTGAGGAAATGTAGACGTCCTTGTTTTTTTTCTCTTTCAAACACTCTGAAAATTTTATTTAATAGCTGAGATGTCACGATTCCTCTCCGTCATTTCGTCGCCATGGTTTCGATATACCAGGAAATAATCCCTGACGCCTGTTTCGCTCCGGACCATTTCCACAAAAAAAGTTTAAAAAATCAGTGAGTACAAAAAGTGATTATATAATAATATATATATAAGAATCAGCTAGGCTGACCGTAACGTCGAAGAGACGAAGTGATTTATATACGTTCTGATTTTTAAAAACAATAATAGTGATTTTCAAATATTTTTTACGGAAATCGAAAAAAATTGAAACGGGCACAAAAATATAAAATGTATCCGCTTTGATCTTAGTGAATGTTTAAGTATTATTATTATAAATTTAAAATAAATGTACAGTTGCAATGTAGGGCACTATTTTAAGCATTTTATACCAGTTTGAAAGTTATATACAAAAAAATATGATCAAAGACTTACTTCGTTGTTACGCATCGTTGTCAGCAGGGAGAAATTAATCTCCCATTTACATGTATGGCTCGTTCAAAAGACGATACCAAATGATAAAAACAATAACAAAGAATACGATCCTCGAAACAGGGCTAATTACAATCAATAAATTTTATTAAGTTAATAATAAAGTACAAAAGTCAAAAAGAAATATAATTTAAAAAATATTAACTTACAGTATATTGTGTGGCTCGTACCAGTACAATGTCGGAAAAAAAACACAATGTTCAAAAAGGTACAAATAATGAAAAGAGGTCTACTGTAAACAAACTTTCACACGTTCCAAAATAACTCTCTCTCGCCGGCTGCGTCTCTGCTCTGGTGTGCGTGCCACTAGTCTGTAGTTATAGCCCATTCCATAGAAGATTCTAGGTCAGAATACGCATCGTAAGTGACTCAAACGTTCTACTGTGTTCTACCGCATTTGAGTCTAGAAACAGACGATAGATTGGTGTGTGGTAAAGAAGATCAAAGCTAGTAAGACACGCTCAATACTAACCCAGGGATCAGCTTAAGGTCGTTTAGCAGAAAAAAAAGATTAAATGCGAGTAAAATAGAACGGCTATATGTAACAATCTTAATCAGATGTATCAAGAAAACCCAAATATTTGTTGTTTTAAATGCGTTTTTAGTGAGAAATAAAATTAACATTAATTTGTTCTAAATAAATACGCAAATAACGTCATATCGCGAACTGCCTATTTTAGATCAAGTTCTAAATGTCTTTGATTTAATAACCACGCGTGACAAAACTGATAACACATTTTCCTCTTCTCCAAAGTAACATTAATAAATATGATTGATTTTCTTTCTTTTTTTTTAAATTTGCAATGAAACAAACAAAAATTTAAGCTTTGTATTTTAAACCTTTAATGGGTTATTACTTTTTTCATTTCCAAAAATATACTTTTATTAAATTTATAACGTAAATAAAAACTAAACATTTCATTATATTTTAAATAAGAAAGTGCCGTTTAAGTGAATCAGCGCAGCGAAACTCCTTGGCCCAATAGCCTTCACTAATGCAGTTATCGCTCATCCCAATTAGAACAAACCATATGAAGGGCAAGACATGTTTGTTTGCGTAGCTCGGGGCTACAATCACGTTGATGATTTTTATTAGTTTTTTTTTCTCCATTAAAATCTTAAAAGGTGAGGGGGCGCTACTTTCATTTTCCCCCAGTCAGCACGAGATACGCCTCATAATTAAGGAATGGATTTGATCAATAATTAACCTTCATAGGTCGATGCGTAACTCAAGTATGTTACAGTTGTGAAGAAGAGATGTAACATTCTATTTTTACAAATAATCACATTTTGACCAATTAAGAAAATCGATGGCGTTAAAAAAACGTGGGTACATTTATATAAGTATACCCCTGAATATCAAAACTCAATTATTTTTACCAATTGAAAATTTAATTTTGAGAAATGAAGATGCTTTCTTTAAAAAAAAAAAAATACTTTGCGAAAGGTATTTTTATGAGATTAATAACATTTCCTTAAGAAAGACGCCGAATGCTGCTACAGACGTGAAAAACGGTCAGTAGATTATTCTTTAGAAACAATTACTCTTTGTTATAGGACTTTAAGATAGTATAGTAGAAAACAAAGGCAAAATTTTGTTCAATTTTTAATGCAGATATCTTTATATCAAATTCATTTAATATCAAATTTATTTAAAATGGTATGTAATGTTTTGGTTATACATTTAGGAATACGTTTTCACAACTTTTAGAGACCAAAAAAGTAATAATTAGTTTATGGGCACGAAAAGTGGTAGGGTTTGCCCAATATTTAACAATTTAAAAACTCATGACATTTAAAGTATTTCTTTAGCGTAGAAAATCATGCCTCAATGAACTCCTTTAGTGGCATTGATGATTCAATCAATTATCATTTAGATTTGGTGATTTAAGGGTATGTTTATAGAACAAAGAAATGTAGTTTAGTTGAGCGAAAAAGGTTAGAGTAGTTGAATAAAGTTTAGCAGAAACATTCTTCTTGAAAATTTTAGCGATGTTAGAAACGTAAACATCATTTCCTAGATACCTTTTTTTAAAAAATACGGATTTGGGGTGCGTTTTAGCAATAGCAGGTGGAAAATATTGCAAACTGCCTACCATTATTATCTCAATAACATCGGGTCATATTTTCTTGTGTTAAATAAAGATGATGTATATAGACTCTTATATTAACTTGTTTATCAAATGTAAGGTGGGCCATATAAAACCGGCACGTATCTGCAGAGGTGTAGCTAGGGGGGCAGAGGGCGGCACATATGCCCCTGGGCGCCAGACAAGTTAGGGGCGCAGATTTGTGTTTAGATATTATTTTATTGGAGAAAACAATGGGTTTGAGAGTTGAAAAAAGAAAAGGTGGGGGGGGGTGTTTGAAATGAATCTTGTCCCCGGTCGCCTACCACTCTATATACGCCTCTGCGTCTCTGTGTAATGCAGCTCATGATAACCAGTTTATATCGCTGGCCGTATAAAAATTATCTCAAACTGTAACGGTTTAAATAGCCTACTCTTTATATTCTAAAGTTGAGTCTTACAATTTTCTAGGTTATGCCAGCGTGCAATACATTTAAAGATTACACCAGAGGCGTTGCTAAGGGGGGGCAGAGGGAGGGGGACACAGGGGAGGGAGGACATCTTCCCAGGACGCCAGACTAGTTGAGGGTGCCAAAATGTGCCTTGATATTATTTTATTGATGAAAATAATGGCTTTGAGAGATGGGAAAAAATAAAGGTAGGCTCTTTAAAGGGAATCTCGTCCCTCTAGATTAAAGATACAGGTGTTCAAAGTGATCTGGGTTCGGTCTGTAAATTTAAAAATTAACTAAATAAAGCCTTAAAAATGTTACTCCAAACTTCGAGCGGTCGGCGCCCAAACCCCATGCCCACCTCTTCCCCCCACCCCCCCCGGGCTACGCTACAGCACAGTGAAAGAGACATGGAATGCCTCAAGCGGAGGTTCTATGGTTATTTGTGCCGGCGCCATGAACTCATTGTCCAATACGTGCTTTGAATTTTTGACTTATTAGAAATCTTAAAGGAAATTTTCCTTGAATGACTTATGTTTGAAGCTTTAATGATATCGGGAGTGGTCAAACTCAAAGCCGTTTAAAATACTTCACCTTTGACGCATCCTCCTTGAATCGATTGAGGGAAACTTCTGCATATTGAAGGTGAAACGCAGTTGATTCCTTGGAGTCATGTTGACCACATGCAAATTGGTACATGTCCTCGCAGGGATTCGCTGACCAATCGATCTTCCCTAAGATTGTCGCACTTATCGCGACGCACTCTTTGGTGGTGCACACCTGGGGGGGGGGGGGGGACGACGACAGTGCACAGATGACATTATTTATTGTACACTTGAAATGCTTTCCGGAGAAAACGTGTCAGGGACGCTGCTGTTTGTGATGTTAAATTTATGATAAAACTATAAACCAATAGCAATTATGGAACGTATTTATGATTTTTTTTTTAAATGCGAGTCTCTTTATTGAATGAATCTTAATTATGGGCTAAGTTGAGGAATCTAACGACACATGTGAGCTTTCTAGACATTTCAAATGTTTGTGTATGGAATTTGTCAATACATTCAAATAAACGTATATTGTACTGGCTCATAGAAACCAAATTAATAAGTATTTTATACTAATTGCCTAACAATTGACAAAGTTCTAAATAAGCCATTCGTAAATTTCGATATATTCCGTTTGAGGGCGATATGACTTCACAAAAAATGTGTGGTCTTGTGTGGGGTGCGGGGGTGAGGGTTGGATGTGAGGGTGGAGGCGCACAGTTTTAACCAGGTGGCTGGTCAGAGGGCGGCGTTGGTGGAATCATCATTTATGTCGTTTAATATAAACAGTTCAAGGAATGACGGACGATAGAATTTTGATTTTTTTTAAAAAAAAAAAAAGCTGGTCATCTTAAGATTTAACTTCATTCTTTGTCTATTATGTTGTTGTTTATGTTCTTGTTCATGTTTATGTTGTTGTTGTTGTTGTTGTGGTAAGTCATTCACATAATAGATTGAGTCAATTGACGTCAGAGCTCATGACAGCTATTAAAATTACCGGTCGTGTCGTGACCTTCTTCTCCGATTCCTCTGGCTCATCTGGAGCATTGCTGGCATGTCCAATCCCCAAGAGCACGAAGAAGTAGACATTGACCAGGAGCAGGACAACGGCCAGGCAGCCCAATACAATTGTTAAATAAACCAGTGCCGAGTTCCTCTTGTTCGCCACACCATTGCTGTTGTCCATGAACAATGGTTCAAACTGGTAGGACCAATAGATCTATCACTTACTTTTTATAACACGTTTACTTAAATTATTTTTTTTAATATTTTTTTTGGGAAACCTCATTTTTTTAAAAGGTTGTACAGCTTTCTGGTAATATATCTCTTCTTTTGTTATTTCTTTAGTCCACAAGTGGTGAACAATTTTAAAAAGAACCTAAAGATGTTCTCATTATATCCGATGGTGAACAGAAAGTTAGCTAAACATCGTGATGAGCGAAATAGAAGATGTGAAATAGAAAAGCACCGATGCTGTTTTGTTGACACCAAAATAATGTTTTGGAACATCTCGTAGATTATTGGGGATTAAAATTGTATGACGCGCAAATTTTTTACAATTTCCCCACTTGTTTTAATGCGCAACTAGCAGAGGCGCCGCTCTCGCTGGTATTTACTCTCATTTGATTTAATGTTAGTGTTTGATTATTTAAATTTAAGGGCGTCCATTAATTACATCAATAAAATAGGGCCAAGGGAAGGGGGGTTGAAAATGTTTTGACAGCTGTTGACAAAGGGGAGGGGGGTTTAGATTAGTTGGCGTCAACAAACTTGTTCTTTATATTAGAATTTTAATCTTAAAAATTGACCTGTACTTACATCATTTCAAACCATTTAATGAGCGTAAATATTTGTTTAGGCTTTTAAAAAATATAAGAGTTATTAAATTTGTGTCTGTCTGCGCACTGCAGATGGCTGGTCAGAATGTTAGCACACATTGTTAGTGCAAGAGAAGTCAAAGTTTGGTATATCTTTCCATGTCATTTTTCTCTTTATCCGCTCCCTAGAATTATTAACACATCATTGTACACTGTGTTCAATTTAAATAAAACACCATCTAATCGGTGTTCAATAACAACTCTACCAACTCAAAGACAGAGAGAGCTCAGTAACAACTCTACCAACTCAAAGACAGAGAGAGCTCAGTAACAACTCTACCAACTCAAAGACAGAGAGAGCTCAGTAACAACTCTACCAACTCAAAGACATAGAGAGCTCAGTAACAACTCTACCAACTCAAAGACAGAGAGAGCTCAGTAACAACTCTACCAACTCAAAGACAGAGAGAGCTCAGTAACAACTCTACCAACTCAAAGACAGAGAGAGCTCAGTAACAACTCTACCAACTCAAAGACAGAGAGAGCTCAGTAACAACTCTACCAACTCAAAGACAGAGAGAGAGAGCTTATGAAAACTATATCTCACACGGGCAATACCTCTATTTTAAGTGCTGAATGGTTTGATGAGGATGATGTTGTCTTGTCTGGTATATCAGTTCCACGGAATGAAAATGAAAAATCAACTACTCTACACTATGCCCACCAGCGGCGTGATTTCAGGTTTTTGTGAAGGGAGAGTGGCGGAAGGGAGGGGGGGGGCAAAACAATAACTTGGTCGGCTTGTTAAGTTGTTTATTACTGGGGGCGCCACAGTACATAGCAATTTAAATAAAACCAGCAAAATCAGGGAGTGGGGAGGGGAAATTCCCCCTTGCCCTTCCCAAATGATGTCACTGATGCCCATTATTACGATACAGCAACCCCTGGCTACTCCATGGGACGATCATAGCAGCTAGAAACTATGCTATAATGGTCAGCTATACTGACAATAATCATATTTATACTTCCACTAACAATGATATTTAGTCCTTAAAAAGGTTGTTTCTGCATTATAAAATTTAAGTGTAAAAACTTTTTAACCTGTTGATTAACAAGCTAAACATGTAATAAAATGATTTATCTACATTTGTATGTTATTTAAATAGATCAGCACAAAGTAAAATGTATTTAAAAATGTATTTATATTATAATTCATTTTTTCGGGGGGGGGGGAATATCGAAATAATTAAATAAGGAGGGGGGGTCAT
>CAXITT010000239.1:391196-442092 GCA_964033795.1 Lymnaea stagnalis | reverse complement strand
AGGGGGGGGGAAGGGGGGCACTTGCCCCCCCCCCCCCCGGATTGATTGGATAAAAAAAATTATTAAAAAATAGACAAAAAATGTATTTAAAGTAAAGAGAAAATAAAGAGAAAGTAACTAAGCTGATGCTGATCTCGTTCTACTGTGTCCTGTCCGTTCGTTCACCATACAAATACGCTACAATAAATTAAAACTACATTTAAAATATTACTAACAAAATTTTGCCCCCCCCCCCTAGAAAGTTTTCTGCGGGCGCCCATGTGTGGAAGCTTGAATAAGAGAACAGGACAAAAAACAAGGACGTTTCGGCTTAAAGCCTTCTTCAGCTAACAGTAGAAATGAAAATATAACAAAGAACAGAGCACAGTAGAAGTATCTTGAGTTGTCTACCATGCTCTGTTCTTTGTAGGTAAAGTATATTTTTTACTATCAAAAGTAAATTTTAGTACCTTCTCTAATTTTCTTTCACATGTTAAATTATTGAAATTTTATTGGTACCGGTATTTGGTATAATTTTAAAGATAACTGGTACCGGTATGTGATTAGAGACCGACCGAATTTTGGCTTCGGCTTCGGTTTCGGCGCCGAAACAGGCCACTTTATCACTTTTGGCCAAGTTTCGGTTTCGGCCGAAACTGAAAAGTTATCTTTCGGCTTAATTTCGGTTTCGGCCGAAAGAGAAAAGTTAACTTTCGGTTTTTCTTTGGTTTCGGCCAAAATTGACTTAGACTTTCGGCCATCCGGCCGAAAGTGACTAAGGTTTTCGGTCATTTTAATACTCAGCGAAAGCGATATTTAACAACACACTAAGCGACATTTAAGAACAAATTAAGCGATCTTTAAGAACAAAATAAACGATCTTTAAAACAAACTAAGCAATCTTTAAGAACAATCTAAGCGATCTTTAATAACAAACTAAACGATCTTATAGAACAAACTAAAAGATTTTTAAGACCGAACTAAATGATCTTTAAGAGCAAAACAAATTATTTTTAATAGTAAACTAAATTATGATTTATAAGAATAAACTAAGCGATCTTTAACAGAAAACTAAATGTTCTTCAGGAACAAAATAAAAGATCTTTAAGAACAAACTAATAGATCTTAAGGAACAAAATTAATCATCTTTAAGAACAAACTAAGTGATCTTTATGAAAAAACTAAGTGATCTTCAACAACAACTAAGCGATCTTTAACAACAAACAAAGCGATCTTTAACAACAAACTAAGCGATCTTTATGAACAAACTAAAAGATCTTCAACAACAAACTAAGCCATCTTTAAGAACAAACTAAACGATCTTTAAGAACAAACTAAACGATCTTTAACAACAAACTAAAAGATCTTAACAACAAACAAAGGGATCTTTAATAACAAACTAAATGATCTTTAATAACAAACCAAACGATCTTTAACAACAAACTAAACTATCTTTAACAACAATCTAAACGATCTTTAATAACAAACTAAGCGATCTTTAAGAACAAACTAAACGATTTTTAACAACAAACTAAACGATCTTTAACAACAAACTAAACGATCTTTAACAACAAACTAAACGATCTTTAACAACAAACTAAACGATCTTTAAGAACAAACTAAACGATTTTTAACAACAAACTAAACGATCTTTAACAACAAACTAAACGATCTTTAACAACAAACTAAACGATCTTTAAGAACAAACTAAACGATCTTTAACAACAAACTAAGCGATCTTTAACAACAAACTAAGCGATCTTTAAGATTAAACTAAGCAATATTTTAGAATAAACTAAGCGATCTTTATGAACAAACTCACCGATCTTTAAGAACAAACTAACCGATCAATAACAACCAACTAAACGATCTTTAAAAACAAATTAAGCGATCTTTTAGAACCACAATTTTTAGAGACCCGGTTTAAAAAAATTATACTTTGCATTAATTCCCCCCCCCCCCCACCTCAATTTTTGCCAAATTTTCTCCTACCATACTAATAAAAAAAATTGTAAAGCAATTTAAATTACTTTTATATTAAAATGGTAAAATCCAAAGTATTCATTAGATCAAGGGTCTCAAACTCAAATCATCAGGGGGGCCGCAGGAGGTAGTGTCTGAATGAGAGTGGGCCGCATCAAGTAATCCACAAAAAAGCGATTACAACTGTTACAATCTGCTCAACCTTTATAAATAACAATAAAATCATTAAGGGTTCTCAAGAACTACTCACTGTTGCCAGAGACCTGGCATACAAAAATATATAGAAACATTTTTTTTAAAAATCAGAATTAGACTAGTCGGTGAGATTCGACTGAAACCGTCGCGGAGAGTAACGATATAGATAAGAGAATGGGGGAAACGGGCCGGCGCATTTACACTAAACTTTTCTGTCATGTAGCGGGCCGCAAAATATCGTCTTGCGGGTCACAAATGGCTCGCGGTCCGCGAGTTTGAGACCTCTATATTAGATGTTTATTTATTAATATTTACGATTATCTCATTTTTTATAAAAAGAATGTAAATATTTATACTTTCTCACATCATTTTCGATTAATGCAGAGTGTATGCGGGAAAGAATTTCAAAATATCTTAATATTTCATTTTCGGTTTCGGCTTCGGTTTCGGCCGAAATTCATTTTTAACTTTCGGCCTTTTTTCGGTTTCGGCCGAAATCAGAAAACCACTTTCGGTCGGTCTCTATATGTGATACATTTTTTTAATAAGTGAAAAGAAACTGCCAATATATTTATATAAAAATTATCTGCCGACATCTACGTCATATATATTTTTAAATTTTCGTTCTATTTAGCTGGAGTGTAGTCAGGGTGTAGTAACAGTTACAAAAAACTAGTTCCATTAATGTAAAAAAATATTTTACTGTTAAAATGAAAATTCACATCACAATAAATATAAATACATATTTTAAACACCCCACCCCTACTCTTTCCTGACCCCTTTACAAAGTTATGAAATTCTCAAATTTTTCAGGCGAGCCCCCAAGGGGGTGGGGTTGTGACCCATAGGTTGAGACCCCTTGTCCGCTTACCCTATACTATACACATAGTAAGATAAAAACAAAAATGGAACATGAAACGGAGCTTCGCATATATGAAAATATGCGTTGGTGTTGCTAGTCGCTTGTTGGTGT
Source organism: Lymnaea stagnalis (assembly GCA_964033795.1). Lineage (NCBI taxonomy): Eukaryota > Metazoa > Mollusca > Gastropoda > Lymnaeidae > Lymnaea > Lymnaea stagnalis. The sequence continues at coordinate 438,962 of CAXITT010000239.1, read as the reverse complement.
TCCTAGTCGCTTGTTGGTGTTGCTAGTCGCTTGTTAGTATTGCTTATCGCTTTTTGGTATTGCTGGTCGCTTGTTGAGTTGCCAGCTGTTTTTATTTTTTCCCCGATACCTAGAACCGCATATTACTGTAATACCGTACATATTTATATCATTATTTCGATACTGACACCACACTGATTTTCTTCAGTTAAGCCAATCGTTTTACTTACGAAATCAATTACGCTGCTATCGTTATTTGAAATAGAAACGGTGGCCTAGCGAGACATTGTGACGCTCTGGGCGGATTTTGAATTACCCCCCCCCCCCATACACACTTTTTTTCCATCCGGGAAAACAGTACAAATACATATTTATGTTTCCATTCATCAATTTGACACCTGTAAATAACGAAGCTTGAAATTTTCTGAAATAGCGGTGTCACCAGCAAATGAAAATGCGCTAATTGAGAACTTGTCTCTAAAACCTCTGTCTCTGTTAAGTTAACCTCTTGGATAGAGCGATCACCATTCACACAGACGTTAACGTTCGTTGCTTCGTTGCGTTTTTTTTTTTTTTTTATAAAATGCTTTTTTTATTTGAAAGATATTGTCATACATAATCATGGGCGCCCGCAGAAAACTTTCTAGGGGGGGGGGGAATCGACTTTCCGGGGGGGGGGGCAAAACATTTTTAGTAATGTTTTAATACAGTTTTAATTAACTGTGGCGTATGTGTATGGTGAACGAACGGACAGGACATCAGCTTAGTTACTAGTTACTTTCTCTTTATTTTCTCTTTACTTTAATAAATTTTTTGTCTATTTTTGTCTAAAAAATTTTATCCATTCAATAGAGGGGGGGGGGCAGGTGCTCCCCCTTGCCTCTACCTGCGAGCGCCCATGTACATAATTTGTTTTGCTGTTTCCTGCTGTGGTGTTACAAATTGGCCTTTAACTAAATTAATTTCTTAAATGCGAATCACAAATTTTAAGTTTAAAGGTGGATTACTCTTGTAAACTACTTTTGAAATATGGAGTGGCCATTTTTAAACGAAGTGGTTGAGCTAAATTTAAAATAAAATAAAAATATTCCAGGACTCAGATTTAGCCCTTATAAGGCCTAAAGCACTAAAATAATAAGGGATTACCAGGCCTAAACTGTTTTAATTATTTCTTTACGTGAAAGTGATTTTGAAGATACATTTTTGCATTAAGCATGGTGAGTCATGGTGGCATGGTGGATTAAAATTAAAATAATTTAATAGTGGCGCCATTTGACATTGATATTGTCCCTCAATCATTGCATTTTGGAGGCTTTTATTCAACGAAGTGGTTATGCGCAGCCGACTGCGTATAACCCTGAGAGTTATACGCAGTCGGCAAGTCACGTGAGGTCTATATTCTTTCTGTATCAGTATCAATAGATAAGAATAAGGGTGCCTCGTTATTGGGGTGACTGGGTGGTGGAATGGTACAAACTGACCAAACCTCAAGTTAGTGGTCTGTAGTTCAATTGCAGACAACGGAAAGCCATGAAACGTGCTAGTTGTTACGTTTATTTTTGAGAATGAACCAAAAACAGCTAAGCTTATTGTTTTACTTTTGTTTTGGCTATAAAATGTTTAAACATGATAAGAATTAACTTGACCAATGTAATGTTAATAATGTTATACTTATAATTATCATAATATACGTTTGTGTTGTTAACATATATTTTGTGTTGTTAACTAATTGTGTGGCAGATAAAATCATGTTTCTCTGGTACAGTAATAAATATAATCATGGGTGGAGAGTAGCAGTAAGAAAATCGCTGTAGGGGCAGGGGTTCTGTAGAGTGCCCCCTCTACAGAACCCCTGCCCCTACAGACTATAAGTAATACTTTCACACAGTTATAGTTTTGAATGGAAGCTGAAAACTGTTATATTTTGGTCATAAAAAAAAAATCATAAATGATATAATTTTTAAAAAAATAAATAGAATGCATTTCCTGAATTAGTCAGTAAGTTGAGTAAGACCAACCACATGGTCATAGCAAAATATAAAAACCTAATCAATCAGAATACAGAACTAGACTTAGACCATGGAAATGCCTTTTAAAAAATCTTAGACTTAGGCTTAGAGACTCTAAGAAATGTAGACTTTGACTTTGACTTAGACTTATAATTATAATATATAAGATACAAGCAATAATACTAATAATAGCACTAATTCTAATACTATTGCTATCATTCAATTTCAATATTAATTAAAATTAATTCAATTAAAATTTTACATTAAACACATTAAAAGTTATAGTTCAAAACAACCCATCACGCGGCTAATTACGCATATTTGGCTAAATTCCCAGCTGACTGCGTATAACCCTGAGAGCTATACGCAGTCGGCTGTGAATAACCCACAGGGTTATGCGCAGTTGACTGCGTATAACTCTCAGGGTTATGCGCAGCCGACTGCGTATAACGCTTCCCTTTATTCAAAGTCATATTATTATTGATCGATACTTCGATATGAAACAAGGGAGACTGCTACTTTTTGTGTATCGGAAATAGAAATCGGCGCCAAAAAAATAATATTGACATATTGAGCCATTGTGATTGATTCACTGATTTATAAAATAATAAAATAGCCATAAAATTTACGAAGTGTCTACACGTCCGGCGCGCCGGACGTGTAGTGCGCAAGATACACGTCCGGCGACTTGGACATGGCCGGACGGCTAGTAGTTTTTATAATTCCAAACGAAGTACGATTTAGTACATCTTGTCTGGTCTTGTGGTAGAGTGGTTGCTTGACGATAGGAATGTTTGAGGATCTATACCGGGGATAGGGTCGTTTTTTTTCTTCCCATTTTAATTAAAATATTTTGTATATATTTATATTATCATGTTCCTCAGCAACAGTAGTTTCATGAGAAGTTTTTAAATATTTTGTAGCAATTGAAATAATTTAAAATGAAATCTTTAACTTTTATTGGTTGCCACACTGGCCCCTAATTTATTTTATGGATTACTGGTACACAAAAAATAACAAACTAAACAAAAATGTTTACAAGCCACTTTCACTTAAGTTTCTTTTTCTATTATTTGCATTCAAGATACTCAGTACATTACTTGGTAGAGAAATAGATTTTAAAATTAACAATAGTTTTGAATTATTTGCAGTCACGTGACAAGGCTGACCGACACGATATCTCTCGCCACTTTGTTACGGCGGTCATGTGACTTGGTCGCCGGACACATAGTGCGGGAGATAGACGTCCGGCGCGCCTAAAATTTATTAAGTTGAATTCAAGTCAAGTTATAATTCTAGAAGTTCTAGTCAAAGTGCCGCTGCCACATGTGATAGTACCTAGTGCCTGCCAGTAGTCTGTGTAAGTTAGTAAAAATAGTAGTGGAGAGTACGGTAGGCATAAATACAATTAATCAATGTAGCCAATTAATGAATTTTTAATATTTTGAAAGAAATATTAATTTAGGTCACCAATGGATTTTTTAAAAGAATATTAATATTCATTATTTATTTTCCATTTTTATGGCTTTGACTATTCGTACCTGGTACCAGAAGTGAGAGTTTGGGATTTAAAAAACTATTTAAAATATTATTTTTGGGTTTATAAAATAAGAGATAATGAGGTATCAAATGAAAGATAATTGTACTATTAATATAACATATGTTTGTAAACTTACTTCCTTCAGTTTAACTTTAACTAAATTATCTACCAAATGACGTCCGTATAGCATTATTGTAATGGGACTCGGGTGCAAATAGCGGTGCTGCATGTCCAGGGCCAATTTTACTAAACTAAATGCTATTCGGATTACAAAATAATTGTATTCCAGTATAGTATTCTATAGGCCTATTTATTATTTAATTCAATTGTATGAATAGTATAAAATTATATATTGTCAATTGTAATTATAAATAAAGTATATTATTTTATTAAGAATATTATTATTAACCCCCTTCTTGACATTGAGATGGCTAGGCCTATCTATCAGCCCAGGGTAAAGTGGCGAATGGCCGGTATATCCGCCAAATAGTTCAAGCCGTGAGATTAGCTGGTTCTACTTTGTACCAACTATTCAGATTGCTTCTTACATACCAGTATTCCTGCACATAATATAAATATGCCTCAAGCCAAAAGCACCCAATTTGAGTACTTAATGCTATTTTTTACATTAATCAAATGTTTATGAGAGACCAATATGTATGCAGACAACTTTCTCACTAACACCTAGCTTAGGAGAAGTTCCCTAGGCCATTAATGTAGGCACATCGATAACCACTTGCACGCCATCTACGCATATCCAAAAATAAAGAAAAAACTTGTGTGGCAATATAATATACGGCATAGTGAGAGTGTCGTTTTTCTGTGTTCTACTTATCAGTTTTCTAATAATATTACTTAAATTATCGGTGACGTAGACATGGGGATACCATATTTGCGGCATTTAGAATTTTGTGACCAGTAAAGCATTTAATTTTTTACATCGGTATGTCCGTTAATTGCTTATTATTTTTTAAGTTAAAATTTAAACACATAGTAGTTTAGCTCAATGATGCCTCATTCATTCACAATGGTTAATAACTTTTCTTCATGTCTTCATTAATAACAGCAATAACGAACACAAGTTAATCCTTTCGGACTGGAGGGTGTAAGAAAATAAAATTGTTAGTAGACACCCGAGTCACCCACCCCCCCCAAAGTGGGTTGTCGGACATGGTTCTTGTTATCAATTTAATTTATAGATATTTTTATTATAGTTCATCATTAATAATCCATGGAAGACTAAACAGTTAATAAAGGGTAAAACGTTTTACATTATTATTAGAAATTAATACAACCTAATAAATAAAATAATTTTAAATAATTGTAGTTCGTGTAGTCCGGGGAATTGCGGACTTGTTTGGTCCCTTGATTTATAAATATAATTATATGTAAAGTGCTAGTTATTAGTAGTATTTATAAATTATAATTAATGCCATTGCGTCACTGTGTCTTGTTTAAAATTAGATAATATATGAATTAGTCCATAATAAGTTCATTTAAATAAATAAATAAGACTCAGCATCATCATAGTCATTATATTCTTGCTAAGAAATAGCTATCAGAAAACTGTCAACATTTATATCAGCCAATATTTAATATATTTCTAATTAAATAACAAAACCAAAAAATACATTTTAATAACACATCACTTGAATAATATTAAAAATAGTTTAAAAATTGTATAGGTGCAGAATTATGAATAGTTGTTAATGTTTGGCTTCTTTTGGGTGCAAGAGAAAATTTTAAAATAAGGCGAAACGTTTGGATGCAGATGGCGGCGACAAAGTTTATGAGGAGAGATTTTTGGGATTCATCAACAAGACAAAGAAGTCTGTAAGACATTCTACCCGGGAAATGACAGGCAGAAGAAATACACACCACGCAAGACCATCAAGCCTAATATAAATCAGGCATGGGTCACTGCTGAAATCTATAGGCGCATCCACAGGAGAGACCGCCAATTCAAGCGATTGAAGAAAAATGGCTTGGTTGAACTGAGAGAGGAGGTACTGAGGGTCTGCCGAACCATCCAATGCTTACTACGGGTACTTACTGCACATATCTTACTGGAACTACCTGAACGGCATCTTCTCGGAGGAAGAAACTCCGACCAAGGGTGTCAAGAACAAGCGCTTTTGGGGTTATGATGTGAAGCACTCAGCCTATGGTGATGGTAGAGAGTACTTGGAGGCTGAGTTTCTTCTGAAGACCAACATGATGAACAGAGCCTACCCAGTCATGGAAGATATCTAGATTTCAGAGCAGGGTGTGCCTGCCCTCCTCAAAACCATTAACCCCTACAAAGCATGTGGTCCTGACAACATCAAACCACGCATTGCTAAAAAGATTATCCAAAGAAATCGCTCTTGCTCTGACAACCCTCTTGCAATTGTTACTGTGCACAGGCAATGTTCCAGAAAACAGGACAACAGCGCATGGCACTCCAATCTACAAGAAAGGGGAGCATTCCAACCCTGCCAAATATCGCCTGATATCCCTCACCAGCGTAGTATGCAAATTGCTGGACACATAATCTTAAGCCCAGTCATGAAGCATCTTGAAAGCCAAAATATACTCAATGACTGTCAACATAGCTTCCGAGTCAATAGATGATGTGAGACCCACCTCCTTGACTTTGTAGAAGACTTGATGACCAACCTGTAGAGCAGCAAGCAAACTGATGTGCTGGTGATGGACTTCTCAAAGGCATTTGACAGTGACAATCATAGTTTGCTTTTACACAAACTTCAGAAATATTGGATCCAAGGCACTACTAAAAAATGGATCTCTAGCGTCCTCAGCAACTGCAGCCAAATAGTAGTGGTGGACAGTACAAGCTCCTCCTTTGTCAGTGTTAAGTAGGCGTACCCCAGGGATCATTACTAGCCCCTGTTTGTTCCTAGCATATATTAATGACATACCAGAAAAACTGAAATTCCAAGCAAGACTGTTAGCAGATGACACTGCAGTGTATAGGACCATTGCCAAAATATCTGACCATGGCCAACATTTCTGACCAGGACCAGCTACAACTTGATCACAATCTGTAAGCTAAGTGGGAGATGAGCTTGGACATGGAATTTCACCCTGTCAAGTGCCAGACAGTCAGTCTCTAGAAGTTGTACTCCTCTACATTACCAATACGAACTACATGGCCATATACTTGAGCCAGTTTCCTCCGTAAAGACCATTTAGAGAGCGGTCCACTGGGACGAGCATATTAACAATGTGTGCAACCAGGCAAACAAGACCCTGGGGTTTTTAAAGGTGTAATCTAAAAATAGATGTAAAAGAAAGACCCTATAAGCCTTTGTCCATCCGCTTTTAGGTTATGCATCTTCAGTCTGGGACCCATTTACCCAGAAGAGCTTCACAGGTTTATTTATTTATTTAGGCATTTTTATATAGCGCTTATCATAAAGCTCTAAGCGCTTTACAGTTATTAAAACATGTAAACTAAGTAAATACAAATGAGACACTAGGATAGTAACTACTATTCTATAGAAACAATGAAAATGGCTATAAAACGAGGACACTTTGACACTTCAGGATCAACCCGAAACAGAAAATGAGGTAGGGCAAGGAGGGTGCATCACAGGTCATAGGCGGACCTAAACAGATGAGTTTTAAGGGACTTTTTGAAAATGGACGAGGTTTCACTATGACGTATATGGAAGGGGAGCTGGTTCCAGAACGTGGGCCCATGGAAGCAGAAGGAGCGTTCACCGATGGTCTTAGTTTTAGTTCTTGGGATTGAGAGGGTTCTACTGTCAATGGAAGAACGTAGGTTGGAGGTGGGTTACCGACAGACAGCATCCTTTGTCCTGAACCGCTACAGGAACACCTCTAGTGTCGTCGTCTCCCCACCCCCACCCGAAATTTTCTGCAGGCACTCATTCTTACACAATAGCTTCTTTGGTACAATTATTCCACTAGGCCTAAAAAGAAGTTTAAAAAAGGCTGATTACCTTACAATTAATTAGCGCAACCCTAATGAAATGTAATGCCCTAGATCCAATATCAATTAGAGTTGTTAATTAGAAATGTCAATACCGGTATGTTATTTTACAGTTACAGGTACATCAGTTTCATTACAGAGAGAAGTTTCTTGTTTAAGTCTAAAAATCTAACTTAAATGAAAATGAACAGTAAATACATTTTTATGATTAAGTATTTTAATAACATTTCATACAAAGTATTAATGTAATTAGAGAGGAATAAGTACAAGTGATATAACCATAACGGTAGTCAGAAAATTTGTGTACATCTAATAAAATAAGGGTTTTTCAAATGCATATTTTTTATTTAAAATTATTAACTGGTAATATTTTATATTTTTCAGATGTTTTGAATGGTCCAGCCTGCTGATGGTGTTTTATTGCTTCATGTAGACAGAACAAATGCCTGCATACAGATCAGATTTCCAAGCTTTCTCAGTTTGTTTGTTTTAAGATCTTGGCAATGGAGAAAGATAATTTTAAATTTATTCCCAGCCTAATAATAAAGGATCGAGATGTTATACCAAAGACAGAGACTGATTTTACCAAAGAATTAAAGAAAGAAATTTATAACCTCGAGCAAGACTCTTATTCTGACTGTTTGGTCAATGCAAAAATGAAACTGGAGATAAGATTGTGCAGAATTCAGATGTCTGAAACAAGTTCAAAAGTAACAGTTCCTGCTGAATGTGTTTCAACAAATTTGTCAGAAAAGTTAACAGAAGATCAATTGACCAGCTGTCAAAAGACATTTTCCTCAACTTCATGTAGGAAACAAGAGAAAACACTAACTCAGCAACATGATGAGAATATAATTTCTTCATCAAACCTGGAACCTGGACAATCACATGAGGCTGTTTATAAAGGGCTGGATACTAGGAGAAGAAAATATAAATGTGTCACTTGTAATGCAGCTTTTGATGACATCATGCACCTTGTGTCCAAAAAATCTTGTGATAAAACAATGACTTATAATTGTAAAACATGTTACATAGCTTTTGCTAAAAATCAAAAGTCAGCTAACCACAAGAGACAAAATCCTGGATGGAAAATTTATAAATGTAACATTTGTTCTGTTATATTTGCTTGTAAATCTTATTTAACAAAGCACAAGAGAACACATACTAGAGAGAAACTCTTCAAATGCAATATCTGCCATGCTGCTTTTGGTCAAAGTACAACTTTAACTGTACACAAGAGAACACATGCTGGAGAGAAACTATATAAATGTGACATGTGTTCTGCTACATTTGCTAGTCGATCTGCAATAGCTGTACACACAAGAGCACATACAGGAGAGAATCCCTACAAATGTGACATTTGTTCTGCTACATTTAGTCACAGAACATATTTAACTTTACATAAAAGAATGCATACAGAAGAGAAACCCTACAAATGTGACATTTGTTCTGGTGCATTTGGTCAGAGAACACATTTAACTATACACAAAAGAACACATACAGGAGAGAAACCCTATAAATGTGACATTTGTACAACCGTATTTTCTAGTAAATTTAATTTAACTGTACATAAAAGAAGACATACTAGTCGATCTGCAATAGCTGTACACACAAAAACACATACAGGAGAGAAATCCTACAAATGTGACATTTGTCCAGCTTCATTTGGTCAAAGAAAATATTTAACTGTACATAAAAGAACACATACTGGAGAGAAACCCTACAAATGTGACATTTGTTCTTCTACATTTAGTCACAGAACATATTTAACTTTACATAAAAGAACACATACTGGAGAGAAACCCTACAAATGTGACATTTGTTCTTCTACATTTAGTCAAAGAAAATATTTAACTGTACATAAAAGAACACATACTGGAGAGAAACCCTACAAATGTGACATTTGTTCTTCTACATTTAGTCACAGAACATATTTAACTTTACATAAAAGAACACATACTGGAGAGAAACCCTACAAATGTGACATTTGTTCTGGTGCATTTGGTCAGAGAACAAGTTTAACTAGACACAAAAGAACACATACAGGAGAGAAACCCTACAAATGTGACATTTGTTCTGGTGCATTTGGTCAGAGAACAAGTTTAACTAGACACAAAAGAACACATACAGGAGAGAAACCCTGTAAATGTGACATTTGTGCTACTACATTTATTAGTAAATCTCATTTAAATAGACACAAAAGAGGACGTACTGGAGAGAAACCTTACAAATGTAACATTGGTACAACTGCATTTTCTTGTTACTCTAATTTAACTAGACACAAAAGAGTACATACTGGAGAGAAACCCTATAAATGTGACATTTGTACAACCGTATTTTCTAGAAAAGTTAATTTAACTGTACATAATAAAAGAAGACATACTGGAGAGAAACCGTATAAATGTGACATTTGTTCTGCAGACTTTGCTACTAAATCTGATACAACTCGACACAGAAGAATACATACTGGAGAGAAACCCTATAAATGTGAGATTTGTTCAGCAGCCTTTTCTTCTAATTCTGCATTAGCTGTACACACAAGAACACATACTGGAGATAAACCCTACAAATGTGAAATTTGTTCTGCTGCATTTTATTCGAGACATCATATGATTGCACACAAGAGAACACATACTGGAGAGAAACCCTACAAATGTCACATTTGTACTGCTGCATTTGGTCGAAGTTCACAATTAACTGTACATAAAAGTACACATACTGGAGAGAAACCCTACAAATGTGACATTTGTACTGCTGCATTTGGTCAAAGTTCACAATTAACTGTACATAAAAGAACACATACGGGAGAGAAACCCTACCAATGTAACTTATGTCCTGCTGCATTTGCTCGTTTATATGATAAAACTGTACACATGAGAACACATACTGGAGAGAAACCCTATAAATGTGACACTTGTTCTGCTACATTTATTAGTAGTTCTAATTTAACTGTACATAAAAGAACACATGCAGGAGAGAAACCCTATAAATGTTACACTTGTTTTGCTACATTTACTTTTAGATCTAATTTAACTGCACACAAAAGAAGACATACTGGAGAGAAACCCTATAAATGTGACACTTGTTCTGCTACATTTACTTTTAGATCTAATTTAACTGTACACAAAAGAAGACATACTAGAGAAAACAACTCCTAGAAATGTGAACATTGTTCTGCTACATTTTCTTGTTTTTCTAAAATAGCTCAACACATAAAAAAGCACTTAGAAGACAAACACTACAATTGAGACATTATTACACTGTAATCACTCAAGACTACAGTCATTGGAGGACATACATGCTAACCTGTGGAGCATACAATCCAACCTGTGTGGCATATAAGTCAACCTGTAGGGCACACATGCCCACCTGTGTGTTTAACCCTTACTTTGTACTGTTTGGGGGTCCTGTCTAAAACCTCAACATCCCCTCTGTGTGCCATAGTGGATTGATCCCAGACAATAAGCCTACAATTTCTAAGCACTTAAGCTATTTTGCTCTGATTTGATATGTTACACAAAGAGGGAGATTCAGTATGGCTGAGGTTCAGAGGTAGCTTAAAAGCCAAATGAGCAGTTCTTCCGCCCCATAGAAGAGTGGCAGCCGTGCCAGATAAAGCCACAGCTATACCGGTAGTAATGTTTCCGTCCACTCGGATTTTTGCAATCAGGTTTATGAGGAATGTCTTCACAGTTCCGCCTGGAGCATCAAGAAAAAACACTGTGCCAGTGGCCAAGACAACGCTCCCCATGACTTGCTCATAAACTGTCTTTTGGTGATCGTTTAACAGCAGCTAAAGTATTCGGGATTTGACGTAACTTCTGCAAGTTCTCTTGGAAGGTGTAGGCAATCCGTAATGATCAAGAGATTGACCTCCAATAGCAATCACATAGTTTTCAAGCAAATGCAGACACCTGTTATAGATCAAATGTAAGTGTTTGTGGATTTCTGTCTCTTAACATCTTCTAAATAATATGCTGTCTTTGTGTTTTCCCATAGTTTAAAGGGGTTTTCCATTTGGCAGAAGACCAGCATGTGAACAAAGAGCTCACTGATCTTTTGAAGTGAGCGAGAGAGAGCAGCTTCCTGACGAGTCTCGGCCCAGTTTTTGTCGTCCAGTGCCAAACCCAGTGTCAATGGATGTAGAACTCGATCAACTGTTCTGAGATATTCGAAAGACGTGGGACCTTTGATTTAGTTGAGAAGCAATCGAAGATGGTAACATTCTGAGTTATTCGGATGCACAGTGTAGACAGACGCAGCGCATTGTCATTATCCTTTTTCACACCGGAAACCGCTGGCACAGTTTCCCCCTGCTTCCTTCGACGAAACATGTCGTTTGTCCACACATAATTTAAGACGGAATTTCATAATAATAAAGTTCTTTTGCAAAAATCATCGTGGTTACAAAGTTCAGCTTAAAGAGTCGTCTGTGGTGGATTGCGTACTTTATCGGCAACACTAGCCTGTGTGAAGTAAATTCTTTGTCCGTTCTCAAGATGCACAGCTACATGAACGACCGGGGGTAACGTTCATGAATGGGGAAGCAGAAGATGCGCCAGGCTGCCTAACTACTAATGTAACGGCCAGCTTGGTATCGAGACACCTCGTCATTTTTCTCGTGTACCGGTATTGCAAATACTGCCTGGTCACTCCCCTTGTGAACATACTTTTTGTACTTTATAGATTTTACTTAATCGCAAAATTCTACATTAATATGAGCATAGAAGAAGCGGGACAGGACTATAAGTGACCACCCATCTGTTGTCGATATGTATATTCCATTGATGTTTATTACATGACCTCCTTCAGACGGCGCGCGCCAGCGGTACTGAGGGTAACCATCTTCACCGGTCTGAGTTTCCAATATAAAAGGACGCGGGTACTTTTTACTGCACATTACGTTGATCATGCAGGTTGAGTTGATATTATGAGGTCTTCATGGATTTTACTATTTCGTGGAGGGTAGGGTCAGTCTGTGGATCAGGAATTTCCGCACGGATGACTTGATCGATGGCACCTGGGTTAATCATATGCTTTAGCCACTCTATGGTGTGCACGTAGCAATTGTAATTGTACAGCCGAAAATGTTACTCTTGGTGATCAAGTCTATCATTTTCATTTGCCAATTTTCAGATGAAATACACGATTGATGAGGTTGTGGCGATCGTGAGGTTTCTGATGCGGAAGGAGCACTTCAGCGATGTCAGTCCATTTAGGATTGCAAGTAAATGTGATGAATAAGTCAGGGCGGCCTTAATTACTTACGTAGGTCATTACGTCTTGTGTACGCTCGTGCATATAGCAAGGTCCTCCAGTGAAGGAGGAGGGTAATATCACAGCCTGGCCGAATTCCGCTAAATTAGTGTCGTTTTCCTCAATAGCATCTTTCAGGTGGACGTAATTTTCAGTTCGTAATTTCTTTTGGTTTAGTCGTTTATAATTTAGTCTTTCTGATTCAATTTTCGCATACATATAACTTAAAAAAGATTTAATAAACTTCTGAAGAAAAATATGATGTTGTCTGACCATCCATGAGTCGCTTTTCATGATTGATATCGTACCTACAAACTGGGTCTCTGTTAACTTGGGGATTTGCCTGGGACTGGGAATATTTAGCGACAGCGTCTCTATGAACTTGTGGATTTTTATGGCACTATTTGGCATCAGCGTCGTGAAGTTGTTTCAGTCTAGGCGCTTCAGAAAATCTACCACGACGTCTCACATGCCTCTTCTTTTTTCTGGTTTGTCACAGCTTGGAGTGCTGTTATGATGAAGCATTTGAGTTTTAATGTTTCTTTCAACTACGTTAGTTTCTGGTGTACTGGTGTGGAAATGGCATTCCGCTTCTGTCAAGCGTTGCAAGCATACAACCGGTTGCATAAATTGACTTTGACATTTGAGTTTCAATGTTTCTTTCAACTACGTTAGTATCTGGTGTACTGGGGTGGAAGTGGCATTCGGCTTCTGTCAAGCGTTGCAAGCATACAACCGGTTGCATAGATGACTTGTTTTCCGCTGCCATTACCCCAAGAAAACACTACACAGTAATAATACGTCATATCCCTTTTCACNGCATAGATGACTTTGACATTTGAGTTTCAATGTTTCTTTCAACTACGTTAGTATCTGGTGTACTGGTGTGGAAGTGGCATTCGGCTTCTGTCAAGCGTTGCAAGCATACAACCGGTTGCATAGATGACTTGTTTTCCGCTGCCATTACCCCAAGAAAACACTACACAGTAATAATACGTCATATCCCTTTTCACACAATACCGGTACTCACAAGATACTAAGCTTCTACTTCTATTTCTATATATATAATTCGCCAGCGAAACTAGGGCAAACAAGAATACCTCGCAGGCTATATATACGCCAGAGCAAGCAAGACGCAAGCAAACCCTCCCTTCCCTTGCCTGCCCATCGTTGGTCCCGATACATGTGCCTCCTCCTGCACCACCCTCGCTTGCCAGCCAAGCTCTCGGCGTATGCTAAGCCGCTGTCGGCTATATTTATATAGTTCATGGGCGTGAAATAAAAAAAGTGTGCCGTGACGTAGCATGAAAAAAAAAGGGGGGCGGGGGGTGTAGCAAAATTGGCATTCTTAAATGCGCGTAACTTAAGTTCACGTTTTTGTCAAGAAACTTTAGTAGATGGGAAGTTCACTCATTGCTGTTGCCAATGTTTGGCGGGCTACATCTAGTAATTAAACAACACGCAATCACAATATTTACATTTTTGTTGTTAATTTCATTTATATAGCTCATATAAGGGGAAAAACGAATTCGGGGCCCCCGATTATCCTGCCAAATTTCAGGCTTCTATTTACAGGGGAAGTTGGAGAATTAGTGATGAGTCAGTGAGTGAGGGCTTTGCCTTTTATTAGTATAGATAACTAAATATATTTGATAATACTACCTGTCAATCATATCAATGACTTGAAATTAGTAATTCTTCCTATTTGTTTCAAAGACATGTCTTTTAATACCTTCAGCAGGGTGAAAAATAAGGTTATATAGATAACTAAATATATTTGATAATACTACCTGTCAATCATATCAATGACTTGAAATTAGTAATTCTTCCTATTTGTTTCAAAGACATGTCTTTTAATACCTTCAGCAGGGTGAAAAATAAGGTTACAAGTTGAAAGTCAGAAAACAACATTGTCAAGAGGAAGAACTTTATTGGACACTGTCAATTAAAATACAGGAATCTCTCTAACTACACTTTCTTTACAGCTAGTAAACTAGCATAATTAACTGAAGAATTATATCCAAATACAACTAAATTGTTATTGAATTCATCATCTGTCCATTTTTTAAAATAAAATTGCTATTGACGATTGTAAAAAAAAAAATCAAAATGAGAAAAATTAGGCTTTTAAACAAACATTTTTCAATTAAAAGGTGCAATATATCCACCTATGAGTAATGTCAATATGTTTACATTTGTGCCCAGCAAAGTGGAGGCTATTTACTATTAATTCACCCATTAAAATCAATTGTAAAAATTATTAAAAAGGCGTATTTTATGAAAATATGTATATTTTATTTTTTTTTTTATTTTATTTCCCCCATTAAAATCATCTATAACAATTCTGGAAAAAATGCATAAATTATGATAAATTACCGATATACTCTTTTCTACTTTTGATTTTTTTCCTGTACAGTTTAAACTTGTTCATGCTGTTGTACAGTTTAAACTTGTTCATGCTGTTGTACAGTTTTTGTTGGACTTTTTTTTCAGGCTTTTGATCCCCCAGATTGGCATTCATTGAGCTAGCAACCGGGTTGTTGATTTATGGGTACCGGTAAAAGATATGATCATCTTTAAGTTTAATTTAGGGTGACCAACTCATGAACTGTAAAAAACCGGACACACTCAAGGAGGCCCCCGGATACCCTCCTGCTAAAGAGGGTTCCGGGGGCCTCCGCAGTATACTTTTTAGTGAAATATCCTCATATTTTAACTATTTTCAGACTTAGAAATCTTTTTAAATTTACCTTTACTTTTGTAATTTAGTTTAAACTCTGAGGGATATCATCGAAAACAATACTTTTGCAGTGAACCTGGCAGAGACACTTGTCTTTAAACATTTATGGAGCATCAGCAGAGTGGTGGAAGGGGAATAGTGCAGCCATCACGCGAGCCCACATAACTACTGGCTACACAGCTAGCAAAAATATTACTTGAGTTATATTATAAATTAGGAAGTTATAGTATAGTGATTTGAAAATGTTTTGTTTTAAAAACAGGACGTTTGGTCACCCTAGTTAAACCTAAAAGACTTGAAAAGGTCTTCAAAATATATATTTGGGCTTTTGAATATTTGCTGGAAGTTAAGCTTCATTTTAATACTAATGGCCTATTACGTTCCTCTTGCTTTGGTCTCGGCCACTACATTGCAGATAAGTGTTTATTTTAATTGTATTTTTTTTTTTACTATTGTTTGAAGAAGGCTTCTTTCCAACACATTTGTTTTTAATTTTTATGTTTTTTTTACAAAATTCTCCCATACTTTGTTTCACTAATTATAATAAGACTCATCAAATTTAATAAATGTAATTTGTACAAATAACTTTTTCGATTCAATTTTTATAAATAGTACCGGTACACGGGGTATGTGAAGAAATATTTAAAGTTTAATGCTATCATTAAAATAAATGTTGCTGCAGTACGGTGATTGTAATGTTTTTGTGTTGTATTATTTGTTCACCTTATTGTGTCAATCAGCCATTTTATTCATCTTCCTTTTTGGACACATATCATTTTAATGTAAGAATTAAAGAAACAAATTCCAGCCATTAGATAGATTTAAGAAATATTTTTAAAAATTTGTTTTAAAACAATGCAATTTTGAATAAGATGTGCCGGTGGTTCAAAACCTGCTCAATACCAACAAGACCTTACTGGTGAGATGTAGTATGTAGTTCAAAACCTACCCAGGCCCAATAAGCTTAATGCTGACATGTATTTCATTAATTTCAAAACTTATCCAGTCTCAATAAGACAATATTGGTGAGATGTTGTCCAAAACCTTCCCAGTCTCAACAAGATCATACTGATGAGATATAGATCTAAAGGTGGGGGGGGGGGCGCCTTGCTTCTAGGAGACTCACTCTTATAAAGTATAAAGGCTTCATGTTGCAAATATTGTTAATGAATATTGAAAAGTTTTGGCAATTAAATATGATTTAAAAATCAGTGGACAGCACGTTTCCCAATTTTAAACTACGATTTATCGGCACGTTCCAAAATTAATATTATAAATGCGAATCACAGTTTGGATAATTTTTAAACGTTTAAATTTAAAGGGGAATAACTCTTGTCAACAAGTTTTACTTCTCCCAGATATGAATCGAAAAATAATAAAGTTAACTTAAAGGGTATTTGTCTACAATCATGTTAGACAAAGATGTTGGCCCCGGGCGGTAATAACCCTAGATACGACTCTGTTCCGTCATAAAATTAGTAGAGAAAAATCTATCCTAGCACCATTTCAAGTACTACCGTACTGAATTTAATTAGCATTATACAAGACATATGTAGGTCACCAATGAATAATTCTTTTTAAAAGTAAATTTATTTTAAACAAAACCCAAATAATTTTATATTTTTTCAACAGTCAAATATTTTGTATTTATGTCTGAAAAACATATTTAGATGATAAATAGAACCCAACAGTCACCGTATGACTGAGCTGTAGTCAGAAATAAATAGGCATTTAGACATAATTTGTGCTCACTGTTTAAAGCTCAAAGTCATATTCATCTTAAATACCGGGTAGCTCAAACACAGAGATCGATTTTATTAATGGCACCATTTCTATTGATCATTTCCCGATGTTCATTTTTAGCGGGGCACGTGTCAGTCTGAAGGGACAGACAAATCCATTTTTCAAAAATAATTTCCTGTATCTTTGAAACGGTGTGCTGCTATTACTATAGAAAAACTTGTAACCAATGATATACATCTACGTGTTTAACCCCTTAACCGGGAATAAAAAAATTAGTTTTATAATTGGAGCACAGAAGAGAAAAAGAGCTGAGGAGACAAGGAAAACGGGTAAACTTGCAAAATTAACATATTGGTTAAATCCAATCGAAGTATCAGTGACTAGTAATGCTCATCAAAATAAAAAAGCCTCATCTACATCCTCTATTGGATCCAAAATAAAATGATTAAAACAGAGTAGGGTTAAACCTGAAAAAATACACGCAACAAAACAGCGAACGTGTCGGCAGAAAGCCTTCGTCAGCGAACAAAACAACAGAAAAAAACGGTATAAAAATAAGAAATAGCACTTAGCTGGAAAGTAGTATCTGTGGGCAGCAATAGAAGTGTGGCAGAAGGAAAATGAGTGAGAGTTTAAATAAGCAGCGGCGAAAAAAAGGGGGGAGAAAAAAGTTCACTGTGATAGGTCAGAACGTGGAGGGGCGGAGCTAGGGTCAAGCTGTGAACAGAGACATAACATTAATCCCATCAGGCATCAAAGTGCCGTAAGTCAGGATAAGTCTGTGTTCCAAATTGACCCGGCTGGCGGTGTTCGTGCTAGCCACAATCGCACTTATTGAAAAGTCCGCCTTGCCCTGGTGGTCACTACTATTGAAGTGTTTGGAGACGGGACACTGTTTATCTTGTGTAATGTTTCGGAGGTGTTCGGTACACCTGTCAGAGAGACGGCGTCCAGTCTCCCCTATGTATGTCATCTGACAGCGGGTGCAGACAATGGCGTAGATAACGTTGCGGCTTGTACAGAGGAAACCGTCGCGTATCTGAAAACTGCCCTTGGGGAAACGTATGCGTTAAGTCTGGGCGACAAAAGTTGTGGCTAGCACGAACACCGCCAGCCGGTCAATTTGGAACACAGACTTATCCTGACTTACGGCACTTTGACGCCTGATGGGATTAATGTTATGTCTCTGTTCACAGCTTGACCCTAGCTCCGCCCCTCCACGTTCTGACCTATCACAGTGAACTTTTTTCTCCCCCCTTTTTTTCGCCGCTGCTTATTTAAACTCTCACTCATTTTCCTTCTGCCACACTTCTATTGCTGCCCACAGATACTACTTTCCAGCTAAGTGCTATTTCTTATTTTTAAACCGTTTTTTCTGTTGTTTTGTTCGCTGACGAAGGCTTTCTGCCGACACGTTTGCTGTTTTGTTGCGTGTATTTTTTCAGGTTTAACCCTACTCTGTTTTAATCATTTTATTTTGTACTAACCTGATTGCAGTCTCTCGCCTTATTACTCTATTGGATCCAGCCATCTAGTTCCAGACAATACGATTACCTATTTCCTCTGCTGAGGAGATTGTAAAAGTTGAAACACACAAAGTTGAAACACACAAAGAAAACAATACAGATGTGATTCACCACATAGATCCCGGGCTTTGGAATATTAAGAAAACTTGTACTTGTACAGTTGAGTACCGGTACTGAATTCACGATAGGCCATCATTGTGTCAGAATCATGACTGCAACCTTTAAAACTCAGGCAGAGCTGGAGAAGAAATAAATAAGACAAGGTATTTATCAAGAAATATGTTCAAACGTGAACTTCAGAATTGCGAGTATGTAAAACTTGAATGGCTTCTCTATTCACCATATCAAGGTTGTTTGTATTGTTTTGCGTGTCGTCTATTGTACAAAAAAGTATTTCCTTTTGCTGTATCAGGATTTAAGTATTGGAAACATAACAATCTAATTGTAGAACATGAAAATGGAGTAGTGCATCGCAAGGACATGACTGCATATTTTCTACGACTGAAAGCAGCTAGGTGTTAAGGTCCTTTATTAATCAAAGACCATAGGTCAAAACAGAAGTACTGGCATCAAGTTCTGACTCGTGGGGTTTATGGCGTTCGCTTCCTTGCCTCCAGAGGTTTGGGTCAAACTATTGGGTCAGTAAACAATGGAAATTGTTTAGGTATTTTAGAGCTGCTGAGTGAATTTAGCCTTTTTTTTTTTAAAGAGTACCGGTATCTCAAATTGTATGGAAATTCTGGAAAGGTTATCACATCATATTTGTCAGCAAATATTTGAGAAAAATGTATTGATATAATTGGGTAACATGTCCTTTGTGCTATTCTGGAAGAAATTAAAGAGTCAAAAATTATTCAATAAGTAATGATTCTGCTTCAGACATTTCACACATTGATCAACTGACATTTACGGTTTGGTATACATTCGAGAATGTAAGACTGTGAAACGTTTTAACAAGTTAATTTCCATATTTTCACATGGAGCAAAGGATCTAACAGACACTGTTGTGTATCAAAGGCTCTAGCAGACAATGTTTTGGATTTCCTGAATGAGAACAAAATTCCGCCTTCAATTTGCCGTGGTCAATCGTATGACAAAGCTTAAAATTTATATGTCTGGATGCTACACTGGATTGCAAGCAGGAGTTTGCCGTGTATGTCTCTTGTGCTGGACACAGCCTGAACTTAGTGGGTGAACAGAGTGTTGTCTACAAGTTGGAAAATTCTTTAACTTTGTTCAGCGCCTATATACCCTTTTCTCTTCTTCCACACATCGATGGAATGTTCTGGTATCTTCCTTAGGAATATCTCTCGTTGTCGTAAAGCACCTGTCATACACAAGATGGTCGGCACATTTTGATGTCGTCAACGTTTCGAAAAAAAAACAAGATGCCCTGGACTCTGTATCAGCTGACACTGATCAGGAAAAAGAAAAAAACGAGGCGTGAGGCAGAAAGACTAAGTACCGGTAATCAAATGGACAACCTGATAATCATCATCTGGGATGAATTAGAATGTGTTTCTGATAATGTTTAAAAACCATTATTGCACTGGAATGAATTTTTTTTTTTGGTATAAATAAGTTGAAATTTACCTTTTTTTTAAACTTATTCAACTTATTGAATGTTTATTCTTATTTTACAATGTTATTCCTCTTGGTGAGTTGGGTTGGGAGGAACGACTGGTTGCGGCCTCCCCCCCCCCCTTAATTGAGCACGGGGCGAGTGCCCCACTTCGCCCCCCCCCTTTTCCAACGACCCCGATGTGTTGTGTTGCTGGGGGCCGCAGTGCATTGCTGTGCCCAGGGCCCCCTGAGTTCTTAAGACGGCCCTCGCCGCAATACTTTATGAAAAAGTTGCGGGCTGCATGAAAAAAAGACAGGGGATTGGGAAATCTATTAAGAAAATTCTAATGATACAGCTTCTCGAATTTGTAGAAGACTTGATGACCAATCTGGAGAACCACAAGCAGACTGACGTGCTAGTAATGGACTTCGCAAAAGCATTTGACCGGGTGAATCATAGCTTGCTTCTACACAAACTCCAGATATATGGGATTCAAGGCACCACTAAAACATGGATCTCTAGCTTCCTCAGCCACCGACGCCAAGCAGTAGTGGTGGGCGGTACAAGCTCCTCCTTTGTCAATGTGAAGTCAGGGGTCCCCCAGGGATCAGTCCTGGGCCCCTGTTTGTTCCTAGCATACATTAATGACCTACCGGAGAAACTGACATCACAGGCAAGACTGTTTGCAGATGACACAGCAGTGTATAGGACGATCGCCAACAGATCTGACCAGGACCAGCTACAACAGGATCTCAATCTGTTAGCTGAGTGGGAGATGAGCTGGGACATGGAATTTCACCCTGCCAAGTGCCAGACACTATCAATCTCTAGAAGTTGTACTCCTCTACACTACCAATACAAACTGCACGGCCATATTCTTGAGCAAGTTTCCTCCGTAAAGTACCTGGGTGTTACCATTCAAAGAGAGGTCCGCTGGGACGAGCATATTAACAATGTATGTAACCAAGCAAACCAAGCCTTGGGGTTCTTAAGGCGAAATCTAAAGATTGGCAACTCCTGTGTGAAAGAAAGAGCATATAAAGCCTTTATCCGTCCGATTTTAGATTATGCATCTTCAGTCTGGGACCCATTTACCCAGAAGAGCATTGACAGGTTGGAGGCGGTCCAGCGACGAGCAGCACGCTTTGTCCTAAACCGCTACAGGAATACCTCTAGTGTTGGCAGCATGCTAGAAACACTAGGCTGGTCACCATTGGAGAAACGACGACGACAATCCAGGCTCTCCATGATGTACAAGATAAATAATGGGCTGGTCCACTGTTCCAGTATTAAACAGAAACTCGTCCCTCTCCCCCATAGACAGCGACGAGGCCATGACAGGCAATTCAGGCTCATACCAGCAAGAAGCCAGTATAGGAGCTGCTCATTCCTGCCCAAGACAATCAGGGACTGGAACCATCTTTCAAAAGGAACAGTTGAGGCGACAACACTAGACGCATTTGTGTCTATTGCCTCAAGCCTTCAAACCCCTAGTGCATAATTTCCTCATCACCACCAGTAACAGAAACATTGCAAATCCCATCTACATGCATAGGAGCCAAAATGATCAATAAATTGATCGTGGGCCCTTAAGATATAGAAGAAGAAGAAGAAGAAGAGAATAATTCGTTACTTCGCGGGCCGCATAGTTGGGGCCTGGCGGGCGGTATGTTGTGCCGGCCCGCTCTAATAGAAAAAGCCTGGTTTGTTCTTCGAGGTCGAGACCTCAAAGGCCAATCACTGTTAACACAAAAAATGCAGTCACATTTTACTGAAAACTCCCCAATTATTATTATTTTTTAAAATTAATCCAAACACGGACAAAACTCGAAATTTTAGTTTTTTTAGACTCGTCATAGTGCCGTAGTCTAGCTTAAAAACGTAGTTACGACGGCGAAAGCATAGTGGTAAACAGGTCTTCTGATAAGATGTACCCGGTACCTAGTTCAAAACCTGATCATTCCAGACAAGACTTGCCCAATCTATGGAAAGGTATGCTTAGTTAAGGAGCGTAATTCGGCAGTATGCACACCCTACAAGCAGTGGCGTAGCTAAGATTGGAGTCACCGCCTCCCCCCGGGTGATTTCTTTTTGCTAAAATATTTCTACAGTATAACATGGACAAGAACAAAAACAAATTAATTGAAAGCCGGGAGATAATATTATTTAAGAACAACGTTAATTAGTTAATTTATATTTTTATTTTTACGTTAAATTTACTTTATTAAAAATTATCCTTTCCTGGTCTTCAAAGCTGCAAACATGTCAATCACTTAATCAAAATCAATATTGTCACCATATCAATTTCAAATGATAGTAGAGCCAGACCAGAATCCTTGACTGTCCCATGGTGGATCATAAATAGTTCTTGAAAAGCCTTAGTTTTGAAAAGCTCCGCCCACTTGAGGTCACAGCCACACAGATCTTAAGAAATAATTGAAGGCTTAGCGAGAGTATTGGAAGAAATTCTAGAAAGTCCCATTTAGCTATGAATTTCAAAACATCAATTTCTGACCAGTCCATGACTTTGTGAAATTCAATATCATCTGCCTTTATTTGTCCTCTAAGCCTTGGTATTTCTTCTTAAAAGATCCTCTTCTGATAACTCATCACAGAAAGTAGAAAGAGGTTAATAATGGAACTGACACCTTAGCTTGTTGATAGTAGACTCTTGGATTGAACATCCCCAAACATATCTGCAACTTCCTTGATCATTGATGATCTGATTTGGGTTTTAGAATGAAAGCCATACATACACTCCAGCATCTCAATACTGTTTTATTCTCGCATCATCTATTAAATGTTCTATTTCCATTCTCTTCTTAAACCTTCATCTTCTCTCTACCGAATTTCCATATTGGTCTGATTTTAGAGGTGCCTTTTCAATAGCATGTTCCACCAAGTGAAAGCGCTACTCGTACAGGCACAATCTTCAGGCCTCTATGCTGATCACCAGTTTGTCAAGAGTAAACCCTATAGTCTGCAGATACTGCTGTTTAAGATGAACTTTCTCAAGTAGATTAGCCCAAAAGTAAAGGTAGCTCAGGTAGCAGATAGACGTGCACTCACAGATAGCATGTAAAAATCGTGTGCTTTAACTTTAAGACAATCGGACAATCGTACTACGATTTGTAGTTCAAATTTTAAGGGGCGTTGCTAGACGAATTGGCTGAAATAGTTATTTTTTGTATTTCTGGTTTTCTATATGTATTATAATTGGTTTTAAAAACCTGTTTTAAAATTTAAATTAATTGTTAAAAGATATTAGGAAATTTTGTAAAATATTGTTAACTCTATCAATGGGGAAAAAAATCATTTTAAAAATTTTTATTTTATTTTTAACGATTTGATGGATGCACTTATAATCGCCTAACCAGATCGTATTTGGGATCAATGTAATGCACTATTTCTCAGAATTTAGATAAATTTAGCATTCTGTCACCGTCACTTATGAAAGTAACCAAACACTTCAATCGGCATTAAATCATGGTCAAAATATTGTGTTTTTCTGACTTAAAAACCTTGCACTTTTTTTTTATATAAAGCATGCATTTGGATTGGTTACATGTTTGGCAAGTGTACATGCGATCGGTTATCTTTTTATGACATTCAGTTAAGTCTAGCAGTGTGTGCATAGCCGCTATTTGGACCCGGGGCCCTTTAGACTAAATTCCATCGGATGTCATTTGTGGTAGTTTATTTTAGTTAATCTGAAAAAGTAAGTTCACAAACATATAGTCCATTCAATTATCTTTCATTTGATACCTCATTTTGTCTTAAAAACCCAACAATAATATTTTAAATAATTTTTTTAATCCCAACCTCCCACTTCTGGTTCCCGGGTACGAATAGCCACTTCGCTATAAATATGCATTTGTTTAAATTTGGTGTCACTCGGTGCGGTCTGCACACCCATTCCCTCTTGCTACGCCACCGCCTACGAGCCATTTTTGCTTTATATGACAATGTGCTCGTTATTTTAGATTATATTATTTATTGATTCAAATAAATAGATTTTTTGTTGTCGTGGCAGCTGCCAACCAGTGTTTCTTTCAGAAATTATCCCCGGGGGGGGGGGGGGGGGGGGCAGTGCCAGTTGGTTTATTGTTGGACATTTTTCTGCTCCGGGGGGCACTGCCCCCCTCCCCCGGGATATAGCTGAAAGAAACCCTGCTGCCAACTTTAAAGTTTAGGGTTGTAGAAGGAGGTGGTAAGTTTGCCAGGTGTCCACTATTTGAGCGGACAGTCCGCTTTTTTCACATTATGTTCATTTTTTTTTTTCACAAAACAGTGGACATTTGTTTAAATTCAAAAGCTTTTTTGATGAAATGTTTCGTAATCTAAGGCTGTACAGTTTAAGGTAATACGGATCGGAGAATCGCGTTTTCTCTCTTTTTTTTTTTTTTTTTTTTCATAAGATAATGAGACAAAGATCGAAAACCCATTGAAATCAATTCTCCGAAAAATTATTAATATTACTATGTCGATACTCAATTGTATCACAGGACACATAATAAAGTACATAAAATTAAATTTTTTTTTTTTTTTTTTTTTCATAAGATAGAATGAGACAAAGATCGAAAACCCATTGAAATCAATTCTCCGAAAAATTATTAATATTACTATGTCGATACTCAATTGTATCACAGGACACATAATAAAGTACATAAAATTAAATACCTACTATTTTCCTTGATAAACATTTACCTATTATTTTTATAATATACTTTTTTCTTAGTTGGATAGGTATTTGTTGGAACACTCAATAATGCATCATCATCATTTGAGGTTCAATGATTACTAAATTTACTAGCCCTAATACTAATATGCAGAGCGCGAATTTGTCAAACCAAATATTTCGTTGAAGCATTACAAAAGAAAAAGTTAATCATCGTTTTTAAGTAAATACTATTTTGCTGTGACCTAATGAAATCACCATTAGTTTAATCTTTAGTAATAGTCATCAGTTGAATCAGTTCTCCGTATAAAACACAAATAAAACAAAGTAAAGGTTTGAATCGATTATTTTAATACGCGTTAAAAATTTTCTAAGAAAATATATCATTTAGTTGTAAAAAAAAAAAAAGTATATAGATCTAGGGAGAGTCGGGGCACAATGAATCAGTGGTATTTTCTACCAAATCACCGGGAGATTTTTGTTGCTGATGTCATCATTATCATTATTTGCGCAATTGCATCCGTCAACAGTATTCATACAGTATTGTTATTTCTAACGTCAATTTGAAATTTTACAAGGTAAAGTATGTTTTTTTTTACGATCAAAAGTAAATTTTAGTACCTTCTCTAATTTTCTTTGGTAGGTTTAAAAATTCGATGGCATTATTGACCTAGTTGCATTTGTCTTTGACTTTGTGATGTGCCGCTGCCACATGTGATAGTTAGAGTTAGATTAGAGTATGATAATGAAATGATAGTAACTACGACCTACTCTACAGTTACAGTAGTAAAAGTAGTGGAGAATACGGTAGGCATAAATACAATACTGTTAATTTAAAATTAATTATACTACTAAATCAATGTATCAAATAATGACTTTTTGGTAATCTACCACTTGAGCGTCGGCCAAGAAAAAATCCAGTTGTTCCGGTTGGAAGGGCTATTTAAACAACTATTCTTACATTAGAGTCTGTTAATATTCTTGCTTCCGTATAGAGGCTATAAAGTTATATAGCACAATACTAATACATTTAAATAAGTATAAGGGAAGCGTTATCCACACAGCTCTGTGAATAATGTTAAGCGTTATCGGCAGACCGAGAATAATGCCGAGCGTTATTGTCGGACAGAAATGTTCCCAAAATGACGCAAATTTCTAGAAATAATTAGGATCACATTTCAAGCCGGGGTGGGGGGCGTAGTTTTGAGTAGTGTAGGATCGATCGATCTTTAATGAGTATGGCACAAACACATCTCAAAACCAAAGCTACCTGTATGCACAAGTTAAATTTTTAAAAATTTAATAGGCCTAACTATAGCCTATATATTGGATATAGGACAATTAATTGTGCCTACATCTGCTCTGTTAGGGGCCAACATAGGGTCTATTCGACCTATTGAGTGTTACTAATATATCCAGTCAAACCTCCTACTCCTAGACTTAGACATAGCTAATTTTCTGGTATTTCATATTAAATGTTATACTTATACCAGTAATAAAAATGGTACCGGTTTTCTTATGTAGACTCACTTTCACCCATTGTAGAGATGTCTTTAAATGATGTCAAAGCTTGATAGGATATCGTTTAGTTTTTTTAAAGCACTATGATATATCACATAGTCCAGAAATGTTCTGTCAGAAATAGTTGACATGACGTGCAACAGTGTTATGATGCAGAGAGGTGTCTGCATCAGGCGGCCATGTGAGAGACGGGGAGGGGCATATAGGCCCTACAACGATAATAACAGAATCTAATCCTGTTTAAGTATTTTTTCCTCATCCTTGAGGGTGTCCCTAAGTCTACCCAGCTCTGGCCTTAGCTGGGAAAAGTAAAGGTGGCTGGTTATTGCGCTGGCTATACACTCAAACTTGTAAACGCTGCTTCAATTGCCCCAAGGGAACTTTACTTCCCAAAGACTCGCAATGCATCCTACGACCAGCAGGGTTCCAATTAATTTTTGTATGCTTTTTTGTATTTAGACCCATAGTTACAACAGTGGCAGTATGGCTTTTTGTATTTAGACCCATAGTTACAACAGTGGCAGTATGGCTTTTTGTTTCAAATATCAACATTTTTTTTACAAGAGCTAAAATTGTTGATGTCAATGATATTGATATGTTTTAGGTACGGTACCGGTATGTTCATTTCATTGTCATCACTAAGTGTTATTTCAACTATTTCTGGAGCGGCATATTGTGTCCCTACTTATTATGATACTTATTAGAAAATAAAATGAAACAAATAAAACGTGACATATTTTTTCAGCTAAACATTAATACAGAAACTCTGAGATATAAAATATTTGAATAAGTAAGTTATTAATATTTATTTTTTTATTAGAGAAAAAACAAATGGATGTTAAAGTCTATGAGTGGAATTATACAAATAAAATTAAACAGTCAAAAGAGCTAATAGTATATCACAATGTGCAGTTTGAACAGCTGTATCTGACTTAAACATGGTTTATGCGGCTCATCTGCATGTCCATGTTGTTTAGAGTTTTTTGACAAAACTTGAATGAACATTCTAACAAAATAGATTGAAACTAGAATTTTGAACACTTACGTTGTTGGACAGAATGAAAAGTGTAATAAAATTGTATAAATAAAAAGTGTAACATTAGTAACAAAACTATATGAAAATAATAATAATAGTCAAACTATGTGAACAGAATAAGAAAGCTGTATGAAGAATATAATTATAATATAATAATACGAAATAACCATTAAACATTTTTTTTTAAATTTTATTTATAAAAAGTAGCTTCCCCGACGGGGAATCGAACGCTGGTCTTGCGGGTGTCAGGCGGAGTGACTGACCACTACACTACCAAGAAGATGTTGACAAGCGAGCTTTGTATTTTATATTGATAATTTAATTTATCACATTATGCGAATAATGTCGAGCGTTATCGGCAGACCGAAATCTGCGAATAACGGCGAGCGTTATCCGCACAGCTCTGTGAATAATCACTTCGTTTAAATAATTAGTACTGTCAAGCTACTGATATGCCAGGAAGAAAAAGAGACTACAATTATTTTTTTTTTATCCAGATGACGCGGATGTCCACACACAGAATGTGGAAAACGTGAATGATCAGAAAATGTAAACTAAAAAGTCAGTTTGGCACAAGAAGCGCCGGTGATCTTTCTTCTTCATATTTACGTGGATTCATGTACCACAACCGTTTTCGTGGAAATTATATTTTTTTAAACTTCATTGTCAACTTGGGGGAGAACTATGCATAATTCCATTTTCACACATTATCTTCTATTTCAAAAAAATTGTTTTAGCTTTTCTATTTTAAAAAAAAAATTGTCTCTTATTATGGTAATGAATAAGTACAACCAATGTCATTAAAAATAATAAAAGAATAGTTGTTTAAATAGCCCTTCCAACGGAACAGCTGGATTTTTTCTCGGCCGACGCTCAAGTGGTAGATTACCGAATTTTTAATATTTTGAAAGAAATATTAATTTATGTCACCAATAGATTGTTCTTTTTTAAATACCCGTATTAATATTTAATTTCCATTTATAAAAATATGGCTTCGACTATTTGTACCTGGTACCAGAAGTGAGAGGTTGGGATTCAAAAACTATTTAAATATTATTGTGGGGTTTATAAGATAAAATGAAAATGTTGGTATATATGTCAATTTTAATTAGAAATAAAACATATTTTTTTATAATCTGTAAGAATATTATTATTAACCCCCTTGACATTGAGTGAGACGGCTAGGCCTATTTCTATCAGCCCAGGGTAGAGTGGCCGGTCTATCAGCCAAATAGTTCAAGCCATGAGATTAGCTGGTTCTACTTTGTAACAACTATTCAGATTGCTTCTTACATATTCCTGCACATAATATAAATATGCATCAAGGCAAAAGCACCCGATTTGAGTACTTAATGCTATTTTTTACACTAATCAAATGTTTACGAGAGACCAATATGTATGCAGAAACCTTTCTCGCTAACACCTAGCTTAATAAAAGTTCCCTAGGTCATTAATGTAGGCACATCGATAACTGCTTGCGCACGTTGTCTGCGCATATCCAAAAATAATGCAAAAACTATTGTGGCAACATAATATACAGCATAGCGAGAGTGTCATTTTTCTGCGTTCTTTTTATCAGTTTTCTAATAACAGTACTTAAATTATCGGTGACGTAGACACCGGGATACCATATTTTCGGCATTTAGAATTTTGTGAACGGTAAAGCATTTAATTTTTAACATTAAACACATAGTGGTTTAGCTCAATGAGGCCTCATTCATTCACAAAGGTTAATAGTTTTTCTTCATTAATAATAGCAATACCGGTACCGAACAAATTGTTAGTAGACACCCGAGTCACCCACACCCCAAAAGTGGGTTGTCAGAAATGGTCCTTGTTATCAATTTAATTTAAAGATATTTTTATTATATTTCATCATTAATAATCCATGGAATAATAAACAGTTAATAAAGGGTAAACCGTTTTACAATATTATTATTATTGGAAATTAATACAACCTAATTAAATAATTTTAAATAATTGTAGTTCGTGTTGTCCGGTGAATTTCTGACTTGTTTTGTCCCTTGATCTATAAATATAATTATATTTATAGGACTAGTTATTAGTGGTATTAATAAATTATTATTTATTTAGGCATTTTTATATAGCGCTTACCTTAAAGCTCTAAGCGCTTTACAATTATTAAAAACATGTAAACTAACTAAAATAAAAATGAGACATTAGGATAGTAACTACTAAACTATAGAAACAATTAAAATGGCTATAAAACGAGGACACTTTGGCACGTTTTGGCCTTTATTACAGGATTAACCCGAGACAGAAAATGAGGCAGGGCAAGGAGGGTGCATCACAGGTCATAGGCGGATCTAAACAGATGGGTTTTAAGGGACTTTTTAAAAGTGGACGAGGTTTCACAATGACGGATATGGAAGGGGAGCTGGTTCTAGAACGTGGGCCCATGGAGGTAGAAGGAGCGTTCACCGATTAATTCAATCATAACAAAATAAAAAGCAGTTGCTACTACTATTAAAAATATACTATTCTCAATTATAATTCCCTTAAAATATGGTTATGCATTCTGGTACACTTCTAAGTCTAAAATTAAAAATTTTTGTGTACATATTTTTGTAAAATTGCGTCACTGTGTCTTGTTTAAAATTTGGATATATTTTGAATTAGTCAATAATCAGTTCATTTAAATAAATAAATAAGACTCAGCATCATCATTGTAAGTATATTTTTACTAGGGCATAGCCATCAGAAAACTGTAAACATTTATATCAACAAATATTTAATACTAGATATAGCCTGCCAGACATTGACGGCGTGAACTTCCCATCTAGTAAAGTTGCTTGACAAAACATGAACTCAAGTAACGCACATTTAAGAATTCCAATATTTGCTACATCCCTTCCCCCATGATACGTTACTGCACACTTTTTATTTCACGACCATGAACTATATTAATATTCTCATGTCCCAATCACTTTTAAACCGAATATTTTTTACACAAAACTTAAATTGAGACGATTTCATTTCCGAAAAGAAAATATTACGAACCAACGCCATTACGTTATTAAATAGATATATATATCATTTAGCGTAGTAATATATATAGATATTTCTAATTAAATAAACAAAACAAAATTAAATACATTTTAATAAACACAACACTTGAATAATATTAAAAATAAAATAAAAATTGTATAGGTGCAGAAATATGATAAGTTGTTAATGTTAGGCTTCTTTTGGGTGCAAGAGAAAATTTTAACTTTCTGTTGCAAAACTTGGAATTCCTTCCATATCCAATAAGGCGAAACGTTTGGATGCAGATGGCAGAGACAAAGTTTATGAAAGAGTGATTTTTGGGATTC
Organism: Lymnaea stagnalis; assembly: GCA_964033795.1. NCBI lineage: Eukaryota > Metazoa > Mollusca > Gastropoda > Lymnaeidae > Lymnaea > Lymnaea stagnalis. Next base: position 408,077 of record CAXITT010000239.1, on the reverse strand, counting down.
ATCAACAAGACAAAGAAGTCTGTAAGGCATTCTACCCAGGAAATGAGAGGCAGAAGATCCCCATTATTTTTTACAATTTAATGATATTCTTCATATTCTTATATTAGTTTTATGGGTGATATTACTATCAGTAGTTTTTAGTTATAATCTTATGCATTCAATTTTATTTTAAAAAAGACTTCTATTTACCTTTTATAAATATAAGAATTAATTTAAAATTTAACAGCAGAATATAATTTATTAAAATATAAATAAACTTGTTATTTTTGTTTTTTCTTTTAAAAATCATTTTTCCAAATTTTCTTTTCAAGTTTTTTCCAACAAGCCCTCAAAAACAATTATCCAAAATACAAAGACTTAATGTTATGTGCAAGTTTTGTTGTTTGTTGTGTTGAGTGCCTGTAGCAACTGAAAAATAGCAGGGTGGCCTTGCTGTATGGTGGGAGGACAGAGTTGTTGCATGTGAACAATGTGGGCAATGGTTCCATGGTCTATGCCAAACCATCGACACAGCTAATTACAACCAACATGCTTAAAATTCTGGTGTACTGTACTGTCTGCGGTGGCCAGATATAACCTCCTTAGTGCTGGGACAGGCTCTATCTTCTCATATTTCTCTCTGAATCCCTCATGTTCCACACCAACGGCCATTCAAAGTTTTCATCAACCAAAATGTTCAACTCCTATGCGCTGCAGTCAACAAGACAAATGGAGACACAGACCATTGCACTTATTGAACGTGAACTGTCAGTTTGCAAGAGGGAAGAGAGTAGAGATAGCAAACCTGATCAACTGCCTAAAACCGGACATCATACTGGGCATAGAAACATGGCTGAATCCCTCCTAAGCAGAGGTTGTACCGGATAATTACAAACTATTCCGGCAAGACAGAAAAGACAGAGGAGGAGGAGTACTTGTTGCTGTCCATCACAACCTGGACTGCCATGCTGTTCCAGAACTAGATGCTGATCACTGCGAGCTCCTGTGGGTGAAAGTGAAACTGAAGGGTAGACGCACACTCTACGTTTGTGCCTATTACAGACCCAACACAGCAGATGAACCAAGCCTGAGTAGGCTAGAGATGTCACTTAAGAGAGCAACAGTCGAAGAACGCTTTTCTCCTTATTGGGGGCATTTTAACTTTCCTGGTTGGAAAAGACAGATTCCTGCCTTGAAGTTGAAGCCCAAGTGCCCATATAGTGAATGAAGTTTAAGATAATAATCACTGATGCAGTGAAGCAATACATACCACTTCAAACCTATGATAAATCAGGCATGGGCCACAGGAGAGACCGCCAATACAAGCGATTGAAGAAAAATGGCTTGGTTGAACTGAGAGAGGAGGTACTGAGGCTCAGCCGAACCATCCAATGCTTACTACGGGTACTAACGGCACATATCTTACTGGAGCTACCTAAGCGGCATCTTCTCAGAGGAAGAAACTCCGACCAAGGGTGTCAAGAACAAGCGCTTTTGGAGTTATGATGTGAAGCACCAAAACTCCTCAAATGCTGGAGTTTTCCCCCCTGAGGTGGGATGGCCATTTGACGTCTGACCCAAAAGCACAGGCTGACATACTCAATCGGTCTATGGTGATGGTAGAGAGTACTTGGAGGCTGAGTTCTTTCTGAAGACCAACATAATGAACAGAGCCTACCCAGTCATGGAAGATATCCAGATTTCAGAACAGGGTGTGCCTGCCCTCCTCAAAACCATTAACTCCTACACTACAAAGCATTTGGTCCTGACAACATCAAACCACGCTTGCTAGAAAAATTAGCCAAAGAAATCGCTCCTTCACTGACAACCCTCTTGCAATTGTCGCTGTGCACAGACAATGTTCCAAAATACTGGAGAACAGCTCATGGCACTCCAATCTACAAGAAAGGGGAGCATTCCAATCCTGCCAAATATTGCCCGATATCCCTCACCAGCGTAGCATGCAAACCGCTGGAGCACATAATCTTAAGCCCAGTCATGAAGCATCTTGAAAGCCAAAATATACTCAATGACTGTCATCATAGCTTCCGAGTCAATAGATGATGTGAGACCCAGCTCCTTGAATTTGTAGAAGACTTGATGACCAACCTGTAGAGTAACAAGCAAACGTGCTGGTGATGGACTTCTCAAAGGCATTTAACCGTGTCAATCATAGTTTACTTTTATATAAACTTCAGAAATATTGGATCCAAGGCACTACTAAAACATGGATCTCTAGCTTCCTCAACAACCGCTGCCAAGCAGTAGTGGTGGACATTACAAGCTCCTCCTTTGTCAGTGTTAAGTAGGGGTCACCCAGGGATCAGTACTAGGCCCCTGTTTGTTCCTAGCATACATTCATGACATACCCGAGAAACTGAAATCCCAAGCAAGACTGTTAGCAGATGACACCGCAGTGTATAGGACCATCGCCAAAATATCTGACGATGGCCAACATATCTGACCAGGACCAGCTACAACATGATCACAATCCGTTAGCTAAGTGGGAGATTAGCTGGGAGATGGAATTTCACCCTGTCAAGTGCCAGAAACTGTCAGTCTCTAGAAGTTATACTCCTCTACACTACCAATACGAACTATATGGCCATATACTTTAGCCAGTTTCCTCCGTAAAGACCATTTAGAGAGCGGTCCGCAGGGACGAGCATATTAACAATGTGTGCAACCAGGCAAACAAGACCCTGGGGTTTTTAAGGCGTAATCTAAAAATAGATGTAAAAAGAAAGACACTATAAGCCTTTGTCCGTCCGCTTTTAGGTTATGCATCTTCAGTCTGGGACCCGTTTACCCAGAAGAGCCTTGACAGGTTGGCGGCGGGTCACTGACAGGCAGCACCCTTTGTCCTGAACCGCTACAGGAACACCTCTAGTGTCGTCGTCCCCGCTCCCCCCCCCCCCCCCCCCCACCCACCCGAAAATTTCTGCAGGCACCCATGCTTACACAATAGCCTCTTTGGTACAATTATTCCACTAGGCCTAATACAAATTTTAAAAAAGGCTGTTTGCCTTACAATTAATTAGCGCAACCCTAATAAAATATAATGTCCTAGATCCAATATCAATTAGAGTTGTCAATACCGGTATGTTATTTTACAGTTACAGGTACATTAAAAAAAATTATTTCTTCATGTTTATATTAAGTTTAATATTCCAGGTAATTAAGTTAGAAAGTGCAGGCTTTAGGCAACTATCAGTTTCATTACAGAGAGAAGTTTCTTGTTTAAGTCTAAAAATCTAACATAAATGAAAATGAACAGTAAATACATTTATTATGATTAAGTATTTTAAAAACATTTCATACAAAGTATTAATGTAATTAGAGAGGAATAAGTACAAGTGATATAACCATACCGGTAGTCAGAAAATTTGTGTACATCTAATAAAATAAGGGTTTTTCAAATGCATATTTTTTATTTAAAATTATTAACTGGTAATATTTTATATTTTTCAGATGTTTTAAATTGGTCCAGCCTGCTGATGGTGTTTTATTGCTTCATGTAGACAGAACAAATGCATGCATACAGATCAGATTTCCAAGCTTTCACAGTTTTTTTGTTTTAAGATCTTGGCAATGGAGAAAGATAATTTTAAATTTATTCCCAGCCTAATAATAAAGGATCAAGATGTTATACCAAAGACAGAGACTGATTTTACCAAAGAATTAAAGAAAGAAATTTATAACCTCGAGCAAGACTCTTATTCTGACTGTTTGGTCAATGCAAAAATGAAACTGGAGATAAGATTGTGCAGAATTCAGATGTCTGAAACAAGTTCAAAAGTAACAGTTCCTGCTGAATGTGTTTCAACAAATTTGTCAGAAAAGTTAACAGAAGATCAATTGACCAGCTGTCAAAAGACATTTTCCTCAACTTCATGTAGGAAACAAGAGAAAACACTAACTCAGCAACATGATGAGAATATAATTTCTTCATCAAACCTGGAACCTGGACAATCACATGAGGCTGTTTATAAAGGGCTGGACACTAGTACTAGGAGAAGAAAATATAAATGTGTCACTTGTAATGCAGCTTTTGATGACATCATGCACCTTGTGTCCAAAAAATCTTGTGATAAAACAATGACTTATAATTGTAAAATATGTTACATGGCTTTTGCTAAAAATCAAAAGTTACCTAACCACAAGAGAAAAGAACCTGGAGAGAAAATCTATAAATGTAACATTTGTTCTGTTATGTTTACTAGTAAGTCTTATTTATCAAAGCACAAGAGAACACATACTAGAGAGAAACTCTTCAAATGCAATATCTGCCATGCTGCTTTTGGTCATAGTACAACTTTAACTGTACACAAGAGAACACATACTGGAGAGAAACCCTACAAATGTGACATTTGTTCTGGTGCATTTGGTCAGAGAACACATTTAACTAGACACAAAAGAACACATACAGGAGAGAAACCCTATAAATGTGACATTTGTACAACCGTATTTTCTAGTAAAGTTAATTTAACTGTACATAAAAGAAGACATACTGGAGAGAAACCCTACAAATGTGACATGTGTTCTGCTACATTTGCTAGTCTATCTGCAATAGCTGTACACACAAGAACACATACAGGAGAGAAATCCTACAAATGTGACATTTGTCCAGCTGCATTTGGTCAAAGAGCATATTTAACTGTACACAAAAGAACACATACTGGAGAGAAACCCTACAAATGTGACATTTGTTTTGCTGCATTTGTTCAGAGAACACATTTAACTGTACACAAAAGAACACATACAGGAGAGAAACCCTACAAATGTGACATGTGCTATGCTGCATTTGCTAGTCCATCTGCAATAGCTGTACACACAAGAACACATACAGGAGAGAAATCCTACAAATGTGACATTTGTCCAGCTGCATTTGGTCAAAGAGCATATTTAACTGTACACAAAAGAACACATACTGGAGAGAAACCCTACAAATGTGACATTTGTCCCGCTGTATTTTGTCAAAGAGCACATTTAACTGTACACAAGAGAACACATGCAGTAGAGAAACCCTACAAATGTGACATTTGTTCTGCTGCATTTGCTAGTCGATCTGCAATAGCTGTACACACAAGAACACATACAGGAGAGAAATCCTGCAAATTTAACATTTTTCCAGCTGTATTTTGTCAAAGAGCATATTCAACTGTACACAAGAGAACACATACTGGAGAGAAACCCTACAAATGTGACATTTGTTCAGCTGCATTTGGTCAGAGAATACATTTAACTGTACATAAAAGAACACATACTGGAGAGAAACCCTACAAATGTGACATTTGTCCAGCTGCATTTGGTCAAAGAGCATATTTAACTGTACACAAGAGAGCACATACAGGAGAGAAACCCTACAAATGTGACATGTGCTCTGCTGCATTTGCTAGTCGATCTGCAATAGATGTACACACAAGAACACATACAGGAGAGAAATCCTACAAATGTAACATTTGTCCCGCTGCATTTTATCAAAGAACAACTTTAACTGTACATAAAAGAACACATACAGGAGAGAAACCCTATAAATGTGACACTTGTTCTGCTACATTTACTTGTAGATCTAATTTAACTGCACACAAAAGAAGACATACTAGAGAAAGGCCCTACAAATGTGACATTTGTTCTGCTACATTTACTTTTAGATCTAATTTAACTGTACACAAAAGAAGACATACTAGAGAAAACAACTGCTACTGCTACAAATGTGAACATTGTTCTGCTACATTTTCTTGGTTTTCTAAAATAGCTCAACACATAAAAAAACACCTATGAGACAAACACTACAAATGAGACATTATTACACTGTAATCACTCAAGACTACAATCATTGGAGAAGCCTTTGCATTTTCAAAGTACTTTCATGTAAATCACCTTATTTCGAGAACACCAGGATACATGCCAACCTGAAGGACATACCTGCCAACGCATGGGGCATACAAGCCAACCTATCGGGCATACATGAATACATGCCAACCTGTGGGGGCATATAAGTATAAGCCAACCTGTGGGGCATAAACCATAATTACAAATCCATGTGTTAATTTCTTGACAAGAATTGCAGTGTTAGTAAGTGTTCATTTAATTCATATTACATAACTAAATCTATTTGATAATACTACCTGTCAATCATTGTCTTGCAATTAGTGATTGTTCCTATTTGTTATAAAGACATGACTTTAAATCCCTCCAGTAAGGTGAAAATTAAGTTGAAGGTAAACTCAGCAACTTTGTCAAGTAGGAAGAACTTTATTGGACTGATTCAATTTAAATACAGGAATCTCTCTTATTTCATTTTACAGCTAGCAAACTAGCATAATTAACAGAAGAAAATTATGTCCAATTACAAATAAATTGCCATTGAATTCGTCATATGTCCATTTTTTTTAATGAAATTGCTTTTTACAAGTGGAAAACAAAAATCAAATTGAGAAAAATTAGAATTTTAAACAAGCATTTTTCAATTAAAAGATGAAATATATCCACCTAAAAATAATGTCAACATGCTTATGATACTTTTGTGTGCAGCAAAGTGGAGACTATTCACTTTTTATTAACCCATGACAATCATTTTATAAAAATTATGAAAAAGGCATAAATATATGATAAATTATTTAGGGTGGGCCAATAAAAGTGAGAACATCTCGTAAAATATTACGCTACGAAATGTTCTCACTTTTATTGGCCCACCCTGTATATAATATATCTATACCGGTATATGTTTATTCACCCATTAAAATCATCTATGGAAATTCTTTTAAAAAATGCATAAATTATGATAAATTTATGGTATACTTTTTTTACTTTTGCTTTTTTTGCTGTACAGTTTAAACTTGTTCATGCTGTTGTACAGTTTTAGTTGGACTTTTTGTTCAGGCTTTTGATCCCACAGTTTGCCAGGTGTGCAGCTGGCAACCAGGTTGTTGACTTGGGTACAAGATATGATCATTAAGTTTAATCTAGGGCAAGGGTCGGACAAAGGTTGGATTATACAAAAAAGTCGCATTAATTGGTAAGAAATACTCATTATTGATTAGCAACAGCAAAACAATGTTATTAAAAAGAATTCAGAGACATAATTATTGCATTTTTAGTGTTGAAATTACACAAAATGCACACATTGACTTGAATTTTTAGTTTTAAATATAATGTATGGCTCTCACAGAAATACTTTTCAAAATATGTCGTGTCCATGGCTCTCTCAGACAAAAAGGTTCCCAATCCATGATCTAGGGTGACCAACTCATGAACTGGAGAAATGCGACACACACGAGAAGGGTTTGTGGGGGACAGATAAGCATCCGGATAAAAAGGAAGTTATGTACCTGTATTATTGTTGTTGGCATGCTTACTTTATTATCAAACCACATCTTAATGTTGGTTCAACTAATGTGAAGAAAAAAGAAGTAATGTGACAATTATATTTGCTCTGATTTATGGAGACATGATTTTATGTGATGTGCCTTATTCAAGTAATAAATATGTGATGCAAATTTCCGTGATTCTTGTTCCTCTTGCTTTGCTAGATAATGGACGTTTGTGAAAGTGAATAAATGATACAAATCAATCATTACACGTAACGACATCATCCCCAAGGATGGTTACAATCACATACACGAACTGTCAGTGACAGTGACCATACTGATGAGATGTGGTTCAAAAACCTGCTCAGTCCCAACAAGACCATACTGATGAGATGTGGTTCAAAAACCTGCTCAGTCCCAACAAGACCATACTGATGAGATGTGGTTCATAAACCTGCTCAGTCCCAACAAGACCATATTGATGAGATGTAGTTCAAAAACCTGCTCAGTCCCAACAAGACCATACTGATGAGATTTGGTTCAAAAACCTGCTCAGTCCCTACAAGACCATATTGATGAGATGTGGTTCAAAAACCTGCTCAGTCCCAACAAGACCATATTGATGAGATGTGGTTCAAAAACCTGCTCAGTCCCAACAAGACCATATTGATGAGATGTGGTTCAAAAACCTGCTCAGTCCCAACAAGACCATATTGATGAGATGTAGTTCAAAAACCTGCTCAGTCCCAACAAGACCATATTGATGAGATGTGGTTCAAAAACCTGCTCAGTCCCAACAAGACCATATTGATGAGATGTGGTTCAAAAACCTGCTCAGTCCCAACAAGACCATATTGATGAGATGTGGTTCAAAAACCTGCTCAGTCCCAACAAGACCATATTGATGAGATGTGGTTCAAAAACCTGCTCAGTCCCAACAAGACCATACTGATGACATGTGGTTCAAAAACCTGCTCAGTCCCAACAAGACCATATTGATGAGATTTGGTTCAAAAACCTGCTCAGTCCCAACAAGACCATACTGATGAGATGTAGTTCAAAAACCTGCTCAGTCCCAACAAGACCATACTGATGACATGTGGTTCAAAAACCTGCTCAGTCCCAACAAGACCATACTGATGAGATTTGGTTCAAAAACCTGCTCAGTCCCAACAAGACCATACTGATGAGATTTGGTTCAAAAACCTGCTCAGTCCCAACAAGACCATACTGATGAGATTTGGTTCAAAAACCTGCTCAGCCCCAACAAGACCATACTGATTTAGATGTGGTTGAAAACCTGCAAAGTCCCAACAAGACCATACTGATGCCGACCTGTTTACCTCTTGTAGTTTCATTCAAGGTTCAAAGAGTACTTTGGTCAATTAAGGTGGAATAGGGGTTGCAATCATAATATAAGTTGTGAATAGGAAATCCACTCATCAGTGGTTTATGTAAGTTAACACAAATAAATGCAGACGATATAAATATAATCTTCCGATTTGTTTCATAGAACCAGAAAAGGTCTTAGGCAAGCACATTGGCAGTAAAGTATTAACATTGCATAACAGGTGCATCCCCCCTCCCCCCCCCGGTCTAACATTCCTAAAGAAAGTGGTCATGGGGCTAGTGCGGGCCATCCCAGCAAACACGCATCTCACCCCACAGAGGTCAGGTCGCTTAATCAGAGCCAAACGCTCATTTAGCACTGACTTCACCTCCAACAACCCCCATAAGCAATAAATTCCGGAACAATACTAATAATAACATCACTTTGGAGATGGTGTCGGTGGGTCGTCGAGTTTGCACTCATAATACTGCCCCAGCACTCCCCCCACAGGGACCAGAGCCGGGTCTCCCCGACTCCAGGCCCTGCAGAAGCGCGCCACGAACTTCCCTCCTGGCCTGAGGGACGCCTGGTCGACCGAACACGCCGCGTTTCAAGCTTCATTTGTTCATAGTGTTCATTTTCATTATGAACTATTTGAATTTCTAAATATGTGTACGGGCGAACAGTCTCTACCCTTGTATTTGTATTTAAATGACGGTGAATGAAGGACTGGGATCTTGGCTCATTGTCATGTTTCTAAAATTCAAGCGTCCACATACCTTTTTCAACTGTACCGGTATATGTACGGTAGCGGGTATTAAAAAAATTGTAATATATGGCCTTTAAACATTGTCTGATTCAACATTGATATGGCAATTGCATTTGCGTGTGGGTAATTTATTATATGAAATAACAAATGGATTGTCAATAGTTTTATCTCCAATTTGAATCCGAGTGTCACGGTGACATGTTAATAATGAATAACCTACATTTTAATTGTCTTTTGATTAAATCCTTTAGGAAATTTCTTGGGGCACTTATTATTTTTCCATGCATAATGTAAAATGATTTTGAACTTAGAATGGTCATTATATCATCTGGTCCATGTATCAACTGGTCCAGGTATCATCTGATCCATGGATCATAATATGGTAACTATATCTTCTGGCCAATTTATCATTTAGTCATTTTATCATCTGGTCACTGTATCATTTTGGTCTATGCATTATCTGGTCCCCGTATTATCTGATCCATGTATCACTTGGTAACTGTATCTTCTGGTCAATTTATCATTTGGTCATTTTATCATCTGGTCCTTGTATCATTTGGTCCATGCATTATCTGGTATGCGTGTCATCTGATCATTGTTTCATTTGGTCAACGTATCAAAAAAGTCGTCAAACATGTTTCTGGCTAAAGGGCGGCATTGAAAATGATTTTAAAATATTCCGGACAATTGGTAGGCTCTGGTCCAACCGGAAAAAGTTTTCTGAATTCTAATGGCCGTATGGTTCAACCGGACAAGTTTTCCGAGGTCTAATGCCCATCTGGTTCAACCGAACACTTATTTTCCGAGGTCTAATGCCCATCTGGTTCAACCGAACACTTATTTTCCGAGGTCCAATGCCCGTCTGGTTCAACCGAACACATTTTCCGAGGTCCAATGCCCATCTGGTTCAACCGAACACACATTTTCCGATGTCCAATGCCCATCTGGTTCAACCAAACACATATTTTCCGAGGTCCAATGCCCGTCTGGTTCATCCGGACAAGTTTTTCCGAGGTAAAATGATCACCTAGTACAACCTTACACGTTTTCCGAGGTCCAAACCTGGAAATCGATCAGACATCTTTGGAAAACCGGGGGTGCCGAACTCAGGGTGCCGAACTCAAGGTGCCGAACTCAGGGTGCCGAACTCAAGGTGTCGAACTCAGGGTGCCGAACTCGGTCACGACACCAATATTTCATTTTTGGAAATTATTGGTTAATAATTAAATATTATAAAACAGTGGCTGTGTAGGTGTAAAATTCAATTCACCAAAGCGATACTTTACCATACCATTCATACATAAGGGTAAATGGCGGTTATTACTATTATTAGCAAGTTATACCTAAAATTAAATTATGAAAGTTGTCCTCCAAAGCTATTCTAATTTTAATAATAAATAATTATTAGGAGATTGGGGCTCAGCCGTTGGTCTCAGGTTTGATACCGTTATCACAATCATTTTTTCAGACTGTGATATTAATGTAGGAAAGTATTTAAATTTAAAAATAAAAATATATAGCGTCGAATGCTAACTTCGTTAAAAAATTAATTTAAATAAATTTTAAAAAATTAAAAATTTATATAATAATTTAAGATGAGTTAATAATAATAATAATAACAAAATGTTGGGAGGTGTTTGATATTTCTTTAGTTTCAATCGTGTATGACAAGGAGGTGTTTGATATTTCGTTAGTTTCTATCGTGTATGGCAAAGAGGTGTTTGAGATTTCTTTAGTTTCTATCGTGTATGGCAAGGAGGTGTTTGATATGTCGTTAGTTTCTATCGTGTATGGCAAGGAAGTGTTTTATATTCTTTAGTTTCTATCGTGTATGGCAAGGAGGTTTTTGATATTCCTTTAGTTTCTATCGTGTATGGCAAGGAAGTGTTTGATATTCTTTAGTTTCTATCGTGTATGGCAAAGAAGTGTTTGATATTCTTTAGTTTCAATCGTGTATGGCAAGGAGATGTTTGATATTTCGTTAGTTTCTATCGTGTATGGCAAGGAAGTGTTTGATATTTCGTTGGTTTCTATCGTGTATGGCAAGGAGGTGTTTGATATTCTTTAGTTTCTATCGTGTATGGCAAGGAGGTGTTTGATATTCTTTAGTTTCTATCGTGTATGGCAAGGAAGTGTTTGATATTTCGTTGGTTTCTATCGTGTATGGCAAGGAGGTGTTTGATATTTCGTTGGTTTCTATCGTGTATGGCAAGGAGGTGTTTCATATTCTTTAGTTTCTATCGTGTATGGCAAGGAGGTGTTTGATATTTCGTTACCGGTAGTTTCTATCGTGTATGGCAAGGAGGTGTTTGAGATTTCGCTAGTTTCCATCTTGTATGGCAATATTTTTGATGGTTTTCTTTTGTAACGATTTGTTTAAAGTAGTGCAATTACCGGTGTAAAAACCTTAAAATTGTTGAAGACACAATTGATTTGAGTCGGGGGGGAATTTAGGGTAAGGATGAGTTCAATGTCGGCGATTTTTTTTTTTTGGGGGGGGGGGGGATACCAGAAATAAAGAACTTGTATGGAAAGAGGACAAAATGTATATGTGGTGTTTGAGCCATGTTTGACAGGTTAAAATGAGACAAGACGCAGCAATTGCGCACTGTGTAAACATTCTGTTGTCAAGTGTTTTCTGTGTTGGATGCAAACTCTTTATGATATAGAATACTTCTATACTAGAACAAAATTCGTTCATGGTTTCAGTAAATTATGCTACTTAATTTTTATAAAGACAACTTGCCATGCAGTTTGAAAAATATGAAGATGATGCAAAATAGTGACTACCTGAGAACTACTTTGCAGATCGAAATTCGCATGCAGTTAAGAAGACCAGAAAGTGAATGGTTGATTTGCTTAAGATTCCCATAAAAACGCCAGAAGCAAACCCATGAAATTTAATGCATCACGAAATGTTCTTCGAAATTTCTTTCTGGGCAATTCAAATTTAATATAAATGAAGACTTTTTAAAGTGTTTTTTTTTTATTGTTTATTGTTTATCTTTGGGGCAGGGGTGGGGGAGGGGGACCTTTCAATTCGTGATTGCATGATTAAAAAAAAACAGTTTTGAAACAGTATTATTTCCTGACAAAGAAAACAATTCAAAAAGGAAAGGTAACTTTCGTTTACACCAGAAAACAGAAAGATTTGGGAGAACGATTTAATTTGTAGTCGTATTTATACTATTGAAGTTAATCTGTAAGTAAGACGCGCGGAGCTTCTTACACGCGAAGATGCTTACAAGTGGAGCTGCTTACACTGTTCTATTAAACCATCTGATAAGATGACTTTGTTCTCTCAAATATATAGCTCCAAATGCCAAAAATATATATTTTAAAAACAATATTGAAACGCTTGTTGGGTTATGATAAATCAATACTATATTTTTGAATTTTCGATTTAAGTTCATATCCTTTCAGTTTAGAATGATGCATTTCCTATCAGTGGGCGGGTTTTTCAAAAACTAAATCTTCCGATCCTCATCCGTCGCTGGGTTTTGATATCAGTACGATCAATTCGTCAAATAACTTAACAGTAGGCGTACGCTCAATTCGTCAAATAACTTGTCGTTAAACCTGCCCAGAGCAAGAGTGAAAATAGCTCTGTTGTTAAGGTCTATTTCAAGATCACTTTTGAAAAAACGCGACATTTCGGGAAGTGTTAATGGCCTGGGCCTCCTGACACGTGAGAGCATTGGGACAAGCAGTTATGGAGTCCTCAACTTAAAATGTAGGATTTTCTATGCGGCAGCAGTTCTCTTTGGGTTGACACGCTCTGCGACTGCCATTCTCTAATGTCCCCATTCTCTGTTCTATCACTGGTTTCATATAAAGAGCATCCGTCGAGCTGTGGGCCGAATCGACAACGCGGTCGTCAGATGGCGATTGATCTCTTCCCTCAAGTGAACTCTTCATGAACTTCACTCTGCGGACAGACTGATTCCGGGAACTCAAATTGTCGTAGTAGTTGCAGAAGTTGGACGCCACCACGGCTATAGGCATGGATACCAAGAGGAGTCCTGTTAGAGTACACATCATTCCGACTATGTAACCGGCTGGTTTGATGGGATAATAGTCGCCATATCTGTCAAGAATACATTGACGAATAATCAGCTGATATAAAAATATAACTACCGTATTTAAATAATCTTCTGATTATTAAAGTAAGAATGCATTGTCTGCCATCTGCACAACCCAAACCCAAAGCCTTCCAACATACCTTCCTTCAACCCCATCCTCTCTCTCCCTCTCTCCCTCCCTCTCTCTCTCTCTCTCGCACTCTCTCTTCTCTCCCCCCTCTCTGTGTGTGTCTCTATTAACTCCGCCACTCACATTGACTTCATTCGCCCTACCGGGTATCCCATACCTTCACAGACACCATTGCCTAATCGTCCGACTTAAGAGCCATTTCCTTCACATCGATTTTCATAATTCATAACAATTGCTCATTAACAGTCAAATTATGTACAGAGATAGATAGGTGGATGGATGGATGGATGGATGGATGGATGGATGGATGGATGGATGGATGGATGGATAATACTTGCTAAGTAATATACATGTGCAATCTATTTTCAAATTATATTTGATCATAAAAAGCATGACTGTTAAAGTAGAGATAAGTTTTAATTATAAAATGTATGATAGCATCATGCTTTTTAAAAAATGCGTTTTTAGCATACATTTTAATGTAGTAGATTCCATATATTAAAATGAAAACTTAAAACAACAACCAAAAAAAAAATATTTTAAAAAAAAATAAAAATTAAAAAAAAAAACAAAAAAAAAAAAATTTAAAAAAAAAAAAAAAAAAAAAGGAATTTACTGGTTGCGTACAAATAGTGGAAATTTCATCTATTATTATCAAATGGGGTGCATTTCTAATTTTGTAACACTATTTCGGGAACAACAGAGTTTTAGCCTTTATGTATGAAATCCCCAACGACTTTTCTCTGTTTAATATGAGAATAAGAAACGATCTTCCCCAGATTTTTGAACTAATTTTTGTAAAAATTCATTTTTAGTTGATAATCTAGTAGAAAGGATATATATATTTAAACTACGTATTTAAAATTATTTTTTTTTAAATCTAGTATTTCGATTATCTTGTAAATGCCCTTTTTTGGTAGCAGTTAAATATAAATTCTATTGAATGGTTTTAAAAAAAAATTGTTTTTAAAGTATAATATGGAATAGGCCAGTTGCAATTGATTTGAAGCAAATTATAGTAGTTTGAATATCTAAATTAACATTTCCATCAACTGAATATTGAGAATTTAAACTTTATTTTTATACGATTTCCTTCACACAAAGAATCACACATTAATAAAAAAATATGATGTCTTTTGTAAACAACTCATGTCTTCTTAACAACTATATCGGTTACAAACGATTTATAAATAAATATCAATTTTGAAAACCCATAAAAAATGTATCGCCCTTTCTACAGAAAACTTTTTTTTTCTTTTTGACTTTGGTAAAACTTGGAAATATTTAGGAATGAATATATGTCTTTGGCTTTTTCTTCTTCGTTCAAAATGTAAAACTATTTTAGCATTTCTTTTCTGTGATGGATATCTTTTTTTGGAAGGAATTCTTATTTGAATTTTTAAATTATTTTGTAGTAAAATCATAATTTTTTATGTAGTTTACCCCCAAAATATTTTATTTAAAAACTAAAAAAAAAAAAACCCCAACACATTACTTTTCGATAAAATAAAAAAAAATATATATTTGTATAACACACTTAGTCGAGCAGAGACGTCGCTTGACTTTTTGTGGCATCCTTCTAATTTTCGGGTTGGTCCTTCCCGTACCTATCAGTAAAAGTTGATAATTTAAAGTAATTAAAGAAAAACTTTCAGCCCCTAAACTATACGAGGCCCCTTACAGCTATACGGGTTGCAGACCTCACACGATGGCTCCGAGGTCAAGTGAGACCTAAAATCTTAACTAGCATCCCTCCCGTTGCTCTCCAATTGAGAGTCTAATGATGTAAAACTAAATTTAACAATGCACAAAAAATGCATTCTTGAATTTTGAATTGATCGAAAAATTTCCGGGACCTGTAAAGTTTTAAGGGGCGAGTCTAAACTAGGAAGTATCTCTCGACAAAAAAAAGCCTATCCTAAAGCTCTTGTTTTGTACGGATTGTACTGTTATTTTTATTATTGTTATTTCTAGCGCTTCCCACCCAAAAGTATGAAATATCCCGATCAGTGGCGCTTCATCCCATGTAGGGCCCTGGCCTGCTTCATTACATTCTTCCCTTCGGATCGATCCCACCTTTGTAAGTCCTTCTCTACATCGTCAATGCATCTCAGTCTTGGTCGACCGGTAAGCCGTCTGCCCCTAGGTTTCTGCCTGTAGATCGTTTTTGCTGCTCCAGAATCCGGCATCCTTTCAATGTGTTCTTTATGAAGTTCGTTACGGTTGTCTTGTACTACCTCTCGGGTGCTCATACATTTGTTTCTAATGCTTTTTTCTAACGTGGTGTTGAAAAGATGCATGGATTGCCTTGTTTGAGGCCCTGATTAATTGGGAACTCCCTCGAGTACTCTCTCTGTACTTGGATTCTACGTTTGGAGTTATCCATCGTCATATGTATGAGTCGATTAAGTTTGTTAAGGACTCCACTTTCCCGGAGAGCATCGTAAAGATATTTCCTGTCTATGCTATCATAAGCTGATTTGTATTCCAGATATAGTTGGTGTATCTTGATGTATTCTTAGCATTTTATACTTGAATGTTGTACTCCTCTACACTACCAATACGAACTGCACGGCCATATACTTGAGCAAGTTTCCTCCGTAAAGTACCTGGGTGTTACCATTCAAAGAGAGGTCCGCTGGGACGAGCATATTAACAATGTATGTAACCAAGCAAACAAGACCCTAGGGTTCTTAAGGCGAAATCTAAAGATTGGCATAAAGATTGGCAACTCCTGTGTGAAAGAAAGAGCATATAAAGCCTTTATCCGTCCGATTTTAGATTATGCATCTTCAGTCTGGGACCCATTTACCCAGAAGAGCATTGACAGGTTGGAGGCGGTCCAGCGACGAGCAGCACGCTTTGTCCTAAACCACTACAGGAATACCTCTAGTGTTGGCAGCATGCTAGAAATCCAGGCTCTCGATGATGTACAAGATAAATAATGGGCTGGTCCACTGTTCCAGTATTTAACAGAAACTCGTCCCTCTCCCCCATAGACAGCGACGAGGCCATGACAGGCAATTCAGGCTCATACCAGCAAGAAGCCAGTTTAGGAGCTGCTCATTCCTGCCCAAGACAATCAGGGACTGGAACAATATTTCAAAAGGAACGGTTGAGGTGACAACACTAGACACATTTGTGTCTATTGCCTCAAGCCTTCAAACCCCTAGTGCATGATTTCCTCATCAACACCAGTAACAGAAACATTGCAAATCCCATCTACATGCGTAGGAGCCAAAATGATCAATAAATTGATCGTGGGCCCTTAAGATATA
>CAXITT010000239.1:342103-389669 GCA_964033795.1 Lymnaea stagnalis | reverse complement strand
AATATATATATATATATATATATATATCCAACTAGAAAAGTTTTATAACAGTTCTACATTTGCTACCCCTAAAGAGTTCTCGAATATTGATGCGACCCCAACATACATGCAATTTGTAACACTTCCAATAACTGCTGTGTAATAAGCTTCTTTAAACTTTTTGTCAATGTTATTCTTAATGTGTATGCCAAGTTTCATTATGATATTGCAATACAAATTTTTCTTTATTCATTTTGCGTAAAAGTCAAAATTGGCATAAAATCATTTTTTGCAATAAGTCACAACAAATTTTTAAAAATAAACTTTAGTGGTTTTTTTTTGTCTTTCTGTTTGGGTATGGTTTGTATGTAGTATCTTTTTTGTAATTAAGAAACATAGAAGAAAAAATTTGACCCATGGACCACCTTAATTGAACTAAAATAGATTTTTTGTCACTTTTTTAATATTTTGTAAAATTCTGCTTCGGTTCATTTTTGTTTGTTAACAAATTTGTATTTGCATTCTTGTGAAAACACCTAAGAAAGATTTTATTTGTTAATCAATGTTATAACTGGTTGTGTGAGCAAGAGATTTGAAAGTTCCAAATAACTTAAATAAGTTATTTTAGAAGAAAGAGGGTATCAAAACTTCACCCAAAATTCCACCCATAGTCTTATACTTAGAACGCAGGAATTGATAAAATTAAGGACGAAAAAACACTTTATCTTTAAAATTCTCACGCTATTTAATATGTACGGAGCTACTCCGGGTCCGAATAGCTATTTGCGGCTATAGGTGCAGTAATGTTTTAAACACCACCCCCCCCCCTCCACACACACACTGTTTCCCCACACCTTTACAAATTTATGAAATTCTCAACTTTTTCAGGTGAACCCCCTGGGAGGGGGGATGTGTGACCCATTAGGTTGAGAACCCTTACCCTAAACTATTTCCGGGTCCGAATAGCTATTTGGGGCTAAATGTGCCGTAATGTTTTAAACACCACCCCCCCCCCCCCACACACACACTGTTTCCCCACACCTTTACAAATTTATGAAATTCTCAACTTTTTCAGGTGAACCCCCTGGGAGGGGGGATGTGTGACCCATTAGGTTGAGAACCTTTACCCTAAACTATAGGCCTACACATTATTCTGCCGACACGTTCGTTGTTTTGTTGCGTTTATTTTTTCAGGTTTAACCCTACTCTGTTTTACTCATTTAATTTAGGCCTACACATTGTAAGATAACAACAAAAATGGAAAATGAAACGGAGCTTCGCATATATGTGTTGGTGGCTTGCTAGTCGCTTGCTGGTTTTGCTAGTCGCTTGTCGGTGTTGCTGGCTGCTTGTTGGTATTGCTAGTCGCTTGTTGGTGTTGCTAGTCGCTTGTTGGTATTGCTAGTCGCTTGCTGGTTTTGCTAATCCTTTGTCGGTGTTGCTAGTCGCTTGTTGGTGTTGCTAGTCGCTTGTCATGTCAGTGTTGCTCGTCACTTGTTGGCGGCAGTTTTCATTTTTTCCCCGATATCTAGAACCGCATATTACTTTAATACCGTAAATATTTATATCATTATTTCGATACTGATACCACACTCCTTTTCTTCAGTTAAGGAAATGCGCTAATTGAGTAAATTGAGAACTTGTCTCTAAAACCACCGCCTCTGTTAAGTTAACATTTTGGAAATAGCGATCACCATTCACACAGACGTTAACGTTTTTTGTTTTTTTTTCTTCTTGTTGTTTGTTTGTTTTTGTTTTTTTTTTTGGCTTTTTAAATACTTTCTTTTTTTAATTTGAAATATATTCTCATACATAATTTGTTTTGTTGTTTCCTGTGGCGGTTTTTCGCCTTTAACGAAATTAATAATTTAAATGCGAATCACAAATTTTAAATTTAAAGGTGGATTACTCTCGTAGACCAGGGCTACCACACCTTGGGAAATTTCCCAAGATCTTGGGAATTCACGACCCCCCTTGGGATCTGGGGAATAATTTTGAAAATCAGACAAAACCTTGGGAAATCTTAACTGGGGGGAAATTTTATTATATTTTTCAAAAAACGCAACAATATCTGATAAAAAATAAAGTGAAAATAAAGCAAAATAATTTTTAAAGTAACAAGGCAAAAAATTAATTGTTTTAATTTTTCTTTTCTGGTTTTAATTATAAATCCACTCATAAAATAAATAAAAACTCTTCTGATATTAAAGTTAATATATTGAATTATTAAAAAGTTAATAATTTAAAAAAAAACTCAATTTTCTCTTTTTTTAAAAAAAAAATTGAAGATTTACAAATTACATCCAGGTTTTGAATGTTTATTAAATGGGGGGGGGGGGGGTGTTAGGCTGGGAAACTTTAAAAAAAAACCTAATTTTCTATTTTTTTAAAAAAAAAATTGAAGGTTTACAAATTACATCCCGGTTTTTAATGTTTATTAAATGGGGGGGGGGGTGTTAGGCTCGGAAACTTTATCATTATGCTCTTAGACATTAGCAACCATACGAAAAACAGCACAAGCCAATGAGTGAACGAGAGTGTTCAATCAAGAATCCATGCCATAGTAAAATTTGATAATTTCAATGCTTCTACAATGTGTTCAAAATATAATGCATCTGTAAAAAATCCAGCCTAATTTTCATCAATTAGAAAAAAAATATTTGTGGATTGAAACACACGTAACTAAGATATTAAAAGTATAGGCCTGCGTTGTAGGATTATAAATGAACAATTCCTTTAAAATTATTTTTTTTTTTTTGTTTGAAAAAATCGTTATAATGTAAATTTACAAGAAAAAATAAAAATACTTATTGTTTTCATCATAATATCAATCCATTTTAACTACAATTATTATTGATAAATTTTGCTTAATTGCTTTGCAAACCCCACTTCTAATCAACAGATTTACAATAATAAAAATCATTTTTTGATGAAGAACCTTTTGCCTTTGTAAAAGGAATTCTGTGTTGATTAGCCTTGTAAGCTTTTTTTTTGTGATAAACATTTTTAAATGCCTTTTTCAATAAATTTCAGTCAATTAATGTATCAAGTTTTTTAGGGGCATCGATTCAATCTATTATTACATTAATTACATAGAAAACCCCCCTTTTTAAAAAAAACAAACTCTTATATATTTTATGATCTTGGGAAATCTTGGGAAATTTGTTCACCAAATCTTGGGAAATTTTTAAAAAGTGAGTGGCAGCCCTGTCGTAGACTAATATTAAAATATTTTTTAAAATCTCAATCGCAGGGTTACCATGTTTGAGTTTGAGCTAAATTTTAAGTTTTAAAAAAGTACCTGTACTCAGATTTAGCACTTATAATAGCACTGAAATAAATTACCAGGCCTAAATTGTTTTAATTATTTCTTTACGTGAAAGGGATTTTGAAGATACATTTTTTGCATAAATCGAATCATAGTGAATGACTTTTCACTAAATGATGATCAAAATAGTGGCGCCATTTGACATTTGACATTGTCAAGCATACTCATTCCATTGTGAAGGCTATTATTCACAGTCACAGTATTATTGTCAGTATTGAATATTGAGACTGAGACATTCATTCACTGATTGATCGTAAAATTTATTAAGTTGAATTCAAGTCAAGTTATAATTCTAGAAGTTCTAGTCCAAGTGCCACTACTGAATGAATATGCCATATTGAATATGGTAAGCATAAATAAATACAATACTGTATTGAATACATTAATTTAATATTATTTATACAACTGACTAAATCAATGTATCAAATTAATTTTTAATATTTTGAAAGAAATATTAATTTGGTCCAATGGATTCGGATTGTTTTTTTTAAATTTATTAATGGCTGCGACTATTCTACCTGGTACCTGAAGTTAGAGGTTGGGATTAAAAAACTATTTTAAATATTCTTCTTCTTGGGTGCAGACCTGTTTACTCTTACGATTTTGGCGTACAATGTACGATTTTAAGATGTATACATTATATATACTGTATGTTTATTTTTTACTATTAAGATGATGTACTGAACGATTTTGTGATGATATTGTACGATTTTAAGAGTTTAAGGGTAAATAGGTCTGTGGGTGTATACGACTAAGACAAAATGAGAATGAGGTATCAAATGAAAGATTAAGATAATTGAATGGAATATACTATATGTTTGTAAACTTACTTCTTCAGTTTATATAATAAACTACCAAATGACATCCGAATAGCATTGGTCTAAAGTCTAATGGTATTGGACCCGGGAGCAAATGGGGGCGCTGCGTGTCCATGGCCATCTTGACTAAATGCTATGGCTATTCGGATTACCAAATAATTGTAGCCTAGTATAGTATTGTATATATAGGCCTATTTACTATTTTATATAAAGTAATTAAGTGTATAAATAGTATGAAAGTATCTATATTTAATTATAAATAAAATATATTATTTTATAAACTGAATGAATATTATTATTAACCCCCTTTACCCTGAAGCTAGGCCTATCTATCAGCCAAGGGGGGAGTGGCAAAATACGCAAACGGCCAGTCTATCTGCCAAATTGTTCAAGCCGTGAGATTAGCTGGTTCTACTATATACTATATACCAACTATTCAGATTGCTTCTTACATATTCCTGCACATAATATAAATATGTCTTAAGGCAAAAGCACCTGATTTGAGTACTTAATGCTATTTTTTACACTAATCAAATGTTTATGAGAGAGACCAATATGTAATATGTATGCAGACAACTTTCTCACTAACACCTAGCTTAGGAGAAGTTCCCTAGGCCATTAATGTAGGCACATCGATAACCACTTGCGCGCCATCTACGCATATCCAAAAATAAAGCAAAAACTTGTGTGGCAATATAATATAAGGCATAGTGAGAGTGTCATTTTTCTGTGTTCTACTTATCAGTTTTCTAATAATATTACTTAAAATATCGGTGATGTAGACATGGGGATACCATATTTGCGGCATTTAGAATTTTGTGACCAGTAAAGCATTTAATTTTTTACATCGGTATGTCCGTTAATTGCTTATAATGGTTCTTGTTATCAATTTAATTTACAGATGTTTTTATTATAGTTCATCATTGCTAATCCATGGAAGACTAAACAGTTAATAAAGGGTAACCGTTTTACAATATTATTAGCAATTAATAATACCTAATAAATTAAATAATTTTAAATAATTGTAGTTCGTGTAGTCCGGTGAATTGCGGATTTGTTTGGTCCCTTTGTTTATAAATATAATTATATGTAAAGTGCTAGTTATTAGTATTAGTAGTATTTATAAATTATAATTAATGGAATATTAATACTATAAAAAGTAGCTGCAACAACTATTAAAATATACTATTATCAATTATAATTCCAATAAAATATGGTTATGCATTCTGGTACACTTCTAAGTCTAAAATTTAAAAAATTTTGTTTACATATTTTTGGACAATTGCGTCACTGTGTCTTGTTTAAAATTAGATAATATATGAATTAGTCTATAATAATAAGTTCATTTAAATAAATAAATAAGACTCAGCATCATTATAGTCATTATATTCTTGCTAAGAAATAGCTATCAGAAAACTGTCAACATTTATATCAGCCAATATTTAATATATTTCTAATTAAATAACAAAACCAAAAATTACATTTTAATAACACATCACTTGAATAATATTAAAAATAGTTTAAAAATTGTATAGGTGCAGAGTTATGATTAGTTGTTAATGTTTGGCTTCTTTTGGGTGTAGGAGAAAATTTTAAAATAAGGCGAAACGTTTGGATGCAGATGGCGGCGACAAAGTTTATGAGGAGAGATTTTTGGGATTCATCAACAAGACAAAGAAGTCTGTAAGGCATTCTACCCGGGAAATGACAGGCAGAAGATCCCCATTAACTTTTGAATTTTAATGACATACTTGATATGCGTACCGGGTATATTAGTTTTATGGGTGATATTAGTAGTTTATTTATAATTTATGCAATCAATTTTATTTTTATTAAAGACTTCTACTTACCTTTTAACTTTTATAAATATAAGAATTGTTTTAAAATTTAACAGTACAGAAGAATATAATTCATTAAAATTTAAATAAACTTTTTACTTGTTTTTTCATTTAAAAATCATTTTTCCAATTTTTCTGTTACAGTACCATATGTTTTTTCTAACAAATCCTAAAATAAAATTATCCAAATTACAAAGACTTAAACTGTTATGTGACAGTTTTTTTGGTTCATTGTGTTGCATGTTGCATTGAGAATGTCTCCTGAAAATTTGATGGCATTATCTTTTAAAATAAAAAAGTTATGGACAAAATAAGGCAGAAATATGTAAACTCTGTCAATAGTTTTTTCCGTTAAATACAATGATAAATAGAGGAAGGGTGTTAAAAATGCACCAAAAAAATCATAACTTCATTTCTATAAAAGATAGAAAGATGAAATTGGTGATTTTGCAGAGCTTATAGCTAGCCTTTTAAAATGATGTATCATTTGTGGCAATTGGACAATATTCAAATTATTTATCAAAGTACCTACTTTAAAATTAATGGGGTCCTGTTATAGTGAGTGCCTGTAGCAACTGAAAAATAGCCGGGTGGCCTTGCTGTACTGTGGGAGGACAGAGGAGTTGCCTGTGAATAATGTGGGCAATGGTTCCATGGTCAATGCCAAAGCATCGACACAGCTAATTACAACCAACATGCTGAAAATTCTGGCATACAGTAGTCCTGTACTGTCTGCGGCGGCCAGATTAGTGTTTGACCTCCATAGTGCTGGGACAGTTTTCTCTCTGAATCCCTAATGCTCCACACCAACGGCCATTCAAAGTTTTCATCCACCAAACTGTTCAACTCTTATGCACTGCTGTCAGCAAGACAAATGGAGACACAGACCATTGCGCAAGATTGAAGAGCGTAGAGATAGCAAACCTGATCAACAGCCTAAAAGTCTGACATCATACTGGGCATAGAAATATGGTTGAATCCCTCCATAACCAACGCAGAGGTTGTACAGGATAATTACAAACTATTCCGGCAAGACAGAAAAGACAGAGGAGGAGGAGCACTTATTGCTGTTCATCACAACCTGAACCAACTTGAACTGTCACGCTTTTCCAGAACTAGATGTTGATGACTGCGAGCTCTTGTGGGTGAAAGTGAAACTGAAGGTTAGACGCACACTCTACGTTTTTGCCTGTTATTACAGAAACAACACAGCAGATGAACCAGGCATAAGGAGGCTAGGGGTGTCACTTCAGAGAGCAACAGTCAAACAACACTTTTCTCCTTACACTTATAAGGACGATTTTAACTTTACTAGTTGGAACTGGCAGATTCCTGCCTTGAAGTCCCCATACTGTGGATGAAGTTTAAGACAACAATCACTGATGCAGTAAAGAAATACATACCACGCAAGACCATCAAGCCTAATATAAATCAGGCATGGGTCACTGCTGAAATCTGTAGGAGAGACCGCCAATTCAAGCGATTGAAGAAAAATGGCTTGGTTGAACTGAGAGAGGAGGTACTGAGGCTCTGCCAAACCATCCAATGCTTACTACGGGTACTTACTAAACATATCTTACTGGAACTACCTGATCGGCATATTCTCGGAGGAAGAAACTCCGACCAAGGGTGTCAAGAACAAGCGCTTTTGGAGTTATGATGTGAAGCACTCTGCCTATGGTGATGGTAGAGAGTACTTGGAGGCTGAGTTTCTTCGGAAGTCCAACATGATGAACAGAGCCCACCCAGTCATGGAAGATATCCAGATTTCAGAACAGGGTGTGCCTGCCCTCCTCTAAACCATTAACCTGTCAACAGAGCTTCCGAGTCACTAGATGATGTGAGACCCACCTCCTTGACTTTGTAGAAGACTTGATGACCAACCGGTAGAGCAGCAAGCAAACTGACGTGCTGGTGATGGACTTCTCAAAGGCATTTGACAGTGACAATCATAGTTTGCTTTTACACAAACTTCAGAAATATTGGATCCAAGGCACTACTAAAACATGGATCTCTAGCGTCCTCAGCAACTGCAGCCAAATAGTAGTGGTGGACAGTACAAGCTCCTCCTTTGTCAGTGTTAAGTAGGCGTACCCCAGGGATCAGTACTAGGCCCCTGTTTGTTCCTAGCATACATTCATGACATACCCGAGAAACTGAAATCCCAAGCAAGACTGTTAGCAGATGACACCGCAGTGTATAGGACCCTCGCCAAAATATCTGACGATGGCCAACATATCTGACCAGGACCAGCTACAACATGATCACAATCTGTTAGCTAGGTGGGAGATGAGCTGGGACATGGAATTTCACCCTGTCAAGTGCCAGACACTGTCAGTCTCTAGAAGTTGTACTCCTCTACACTACCAATAGGAACTACATGGCCATATTCTTGAACCAGTTTCCTCCGTAAAGACCATTTAGAGAGCGGTCCGCTGCGACGAGCATATTAACAATGTGTGCAACCAGGCAAACAAGACCCTGGGATTTTTAAGGTGTAATCTAAAAATAGATATAAAATAAAGATCCTATGAGCCTTTGTCCGTCCGCTTTTAGGTTATGCATCTTCAGTCTGGGACCCATTTACCCAGAAGAGCCTTGACAGGTTGGCGGCGGGTCTCTAGCTTCCTCAACAACCGCTGCCAAGCAGTAGTGGTGGACAGTACAAGCTCCTCCTTTGTCAGTGTTAAGTAGGGGTCACCCAGGGATCAGTACTAGGCCCCTGTTTGTTCCTAGCATACATTAATGACATACCTGAGAAACTGAAATCCCAAGCAAGACTGTTAGCAGATGACACCGCAGTGTATAGGACCATCGCCAAAATATCTGACGATGGCCAACATGTCTGACCAGGACCAGCTACAACATGATCACAATCTGTTAGCTAAGTGGGAGATGAGCTGGGACATGGAATTTCACCCTGTCAAGTGCCAGACACTGTCAGTCTATAGAAGTTGTACTCCTCTACACTACCAGTACGAACTATATGGCCATATACTTCAGCCAGTTTCCTCCGTAAAGACCATTTAGAGAGCGGTCCGCTGAGACGAGCATATTAACAATGTGTGCGACCAGGCAAACAAGACCCTGGGGTTTTTAAGGCGTAATCTAATAATAGTTGTAAAAAGAAAGACCCTATAAGCCTTTGTCCGTCAGCTTTTAGGTTATGCATCTTCAGTCTGGGACCCGTTTACCCAGAAGAGCCTTGACAGGGTTGGAGGCGGGTCACCGACAGGCAGCAACCTTTGTCCTGAACCGCTACAGAACACCTGTATTGTCATCATCCCCCCCCCCCCCTGTAAATTTCCACAGGCACCCATGCTTACACAATAGCTTCTTTGGTACAATTATTCCACTAGGCCTAATACAAATTTTTAAAAAGGTTGATTGCCTTACAATTAATTAGCGCAACCCTAATGAAATATAATGTCCTAGCTCCAATATCAATTAGAGTTGTCAATACCGGTATGTTATTTTACAGTTACAGGTACATTAAAAAAAATATTTCTTCATATTTATATTAAGTTTAACATTCCAGGTAATTAAGTTAGAAAGTGCAGGCTTTAGGCAACTATCGGTTTCATTACAGAGAGAAGTTTCTTGTTTTGGTCTCAAAATCTAACATAAACGAACAGTAAATACATTTATTATGATTAAGTATTATAATAACATTTCATACAAAGTATTAATGTAATTAGAGAAGGAATAAGTACAAGTGATATAACCAGACCCGTAGTCCAAAATTTTGTGTATATGTAATAAAAAAAAGTGTTTGTCAAATGCATATTTTTTATTTAAAATTATTAACTGGTAATATTTTATATTTTTCAGATGTTTTGAATTGGTCCAGCCTGCTGATGGTGTTTTATTGCTTCATGTGGACAGAACAAATGCATGCATACGGATCAGATTTCCAAGCTTTCTCAGTTTGTTTGTTTTAAGATCTTGGCAATGGAGAAAGATAATTTTAAATTTATTCCCAGCCTAATCATAAAGGATCAAGATGTTATACCAAAGACAGAGACTGACTTTACCAAACAACTAAAGAAAGAAATTTATAACCCAGAGCAAGATACCGGTACATATTCTGACTGTTTGGTCAATGCAAAATTTAAACTGGAGATAAGATTGTGCAGAATTCAGATGTCTGAAACAAGTTCAAAAGTAACAGTTCCTGCTGAATGTGTTTCAACAAATTTGTCAGAAAAGTTAACAGAAGATCAATTGACCAGCTGTCAAAAGACATTTTCCTCAACTTCATGTAGGAAACAAGAGAAAACACTAACTCAGCAACATGATGAGAATATAATTTCTTCATCAAACCTGG
This sequence comes from Lymnaea stagnalis, assembly GCA_964033795.1. Lineage (NCBI taxonomy): Eukaryota > Metazoa > Mollusca > Gastropoda > Lymnaeidae > Lymnaea > Lymnaea stagnalis. Next base: position 379,379 of record CAXITT010000239.1, on the reverse strand, counting down.
AACCTGGACAATCACATGAAGCTGTTTATAAAGGGCTGGATACTAGGAGAAGAAAATATAAATGTGTCACTTGTAATGCAGCTTTTGATGACATCTTGCATCTTGTGTCCAAAAAATCTTGTGATAAAACAATGACTTATAATTGTAAAATATGTTACATGGCTTTTGCTAAAAATCAAAAGTTAGCTAACCACAAGAGACAAAATCCTGGAGGGAAAATCTATAAATGTAACATTTGTTCTGTTATAGTTACTAGTAAGTCTAATTTAACAAAGCATAAAAGTAGACATACTAGAGAGAAACTCTTCAAATGCAATATCTGCCATGCTGCTTTTGGTCAAAGTGACCATTTAAAGGAACATAAAAGCACTCATTCTGGAAAGAAATCCTACAAATGTGACATGTGTTCTGCTACATTTGTTAGTCGATCTGCATTAGCTGTACACACAAGAGCACATACAGGAGAGAAACCCTACAAATGTGACATATGTTCTGCTACATTTGCTAGTCGATCTGCAATAGTTGTACACACAAGAGCACATACTGGAGAGAAACCCTACAAATGTGACATTTGTTCTGCTACATTTGCTAGTCGATCTGCATTAGCTGTGCACACAAGAAAACATACTGGAGAGAAACCTTACAAATGTGACATTTGCACTGCTGCTTTTGCTAACAGTGCATATTTAACTGTACACAAGAGGTCACATACTGGAGAGAAACCCTACAAATGTGACATTTGTACTGCTGCATTTGCTTTTAGACCTTATTTAACTGCACACAAAAGAAGACATACTGAAGATAACCCCTACAAATGTGACATTTGTTCTGCTGCTTTTGCTAGTAAATCTGCTATACCTGTACACAAAAGAACACATACTGGAGAGAAACCCTACAGATGTGACATTTGTAAAACTGCATTTTCTCTTAAAGCTAATTTAACTAGACACAAGAGGTCACATACTGGAGAGAAGCCCTTCAAATGTGACATTTGTTCTGCAGCCTTTGCTACTAAATATAAAACAGTTGTACACAGAAGAAGGCATACTGGAGAGAAACCTTACAAATGTGACATGTGTCCTGCTGCATTTACTAGTCAATCTCAAAAAACTCAACACACGAGAACACATACTGGAGAGAAATCTTATAAATGTGACATTTGTACTGCTGCTTTTTCTCAAAGTGGAAGTTTAACTTTACATAAAAGAAGACATACTGGAGAGAAACCCCACAAATGTGACATGTGTTCTGCTACATTTAAGTCTGGACCTCATTTAATTAGACACAAGAGGTCACATACTGGAGAGAAGCCCTACAAATGTGACATTTGTTCTGCAGCCTTTGCTACTAAATACCAAACAGTTGTACACAGAAGAAGGCATACTGGAGAGAAACCTTACAAATGTGACATGTGTCCTGCTGCATTTACTAGTCAATCTCATAAAACTCAACACAAGAGAACACATACTGGAGAGAAACCCTATAAATGTGACATTTGTACTGCTGCTTTTTCTCAAAGTGCAAGTTTAACTTTACATAAAAGAAGACATACTGGAGAGAAACCCCACAAATGTGACATTTGTTCTGCAGCCTTTGCTACTAAATACCAAACAGTTGTACACAGAACAAGGCATACTGGAGAGAAACCTTACAAATGTGACATGTGTCCTGCTGCATTTACTAGTCAATCTCATAAAACTCAACACAAGAGAACACATACTGGAGAGAAACCCTATAAATGTGACATTTGTACTGCTGCTTTTTCTCAAAGTGCAAGTTTAACTTTACATAAAAGAAGACATACTGGAGAGAAACCCCACAAATGTGACATTTGTTCTGCAGCCTTTGCTACTAAATACCAAACAGTTGTACACAGAACAAGGCATACTGGAGAGAAACCTTACAAATGTGACATGTGTCCTGCTGCATTTACTAGTCAATCTCATAAAACTCAACACAAGAGAACACATACTGGAGAGAAACCCTATAAATGTGACATTTGTACTGCTGCTTTTTCTCAAAGTGCAAATTTAACTGTACATAAAAGAATACATACAGGAGAGAAACCCTATAAATGTAACATTTGTTCTGCTACATTTGCTAGGCAATCTGCAGTATGTGTACACAGAAGAGCACATACAGGAGAGAAACCCTATAAATGTGAAATGTGTCCTGCCGCATTTGCTAGTCAAGCTGAAAAAACTAAACACAGGAGAACACATACCGGAGAGAAACCCTATAAATGTGACATTTGTACTGCTGCTTTTTCTCAAAGTGCAAATTTAACTGTACATAAAAGAATACATACAGGAGAGAAACCCTATAAATGTAACATTTGTTCTGCTACATTTGCTAGGCAATCTGCAGTATGTGTACACAGAAGAGCACATACAGGAGAGAAACCTTATAAATCTGACATGTGTCCTGCCGCATTTGCGAGTCAAGCTGAAAAAACTAAACACAGGAGAACACATATCGGAGAGAAACCCTATAAATGTGACACTTGTTCTGCTACATTTACTAGTAGTTCTAATTTAACTGTACATAAAAGAACACATGCAGGAGAGAAACCCTATAAATGTTACACTTGTTTTGCTACATTTACTTTTAGATCTAATTTAAATGTACACGAAAGAAGACATACTAGAGAAAACCCCTACAAATGTGAACATTGTTCTGCTACATTTTCTTGTTTTTCTAAAATAGCTCAACACATAAAAAAGTACTTAGGAGACAAACACTACAAATGAGACATTATTACACTGTAATCACTCAAGACTACAGTCATTGGAGAAGCCTTTGCATTAAAAAAAAAATTTCGTTTTCCGTCGAGGATCGACAAGGACCATCGAGTCGTCGGTGACTGATGACTTGCGCTAGTGACTTTTGTTTAAAGTGAGGAAGAGTTGCGTGGCGTCAACCTCACTCTCTCGTCCGGGCCCACCATATCCAGTGGCAAGACTCTACGTCAAGATGACCAGGGATGGGTACGGTTGCAGGAATTGTCCTTATATGCGCCTTACGGGACTCCAACTCCGGGTTTGAATTCAGAGTTTCCTTCTCTTAGATGAGTTGCAGACCAAGGTTAACGAGTCTCATCCACCCGGGGTGATGTTTTTGCTTGACCTGCTGGAATTGAGGTTTGATCAGTTTAGACCATTCGGCCACCCAGTCACCCATGCAGTGAATGACCATGGCGTTCTACGTGTCTGGCCATGCTCTCAGCGATTCACACCACTGTGCTGTCTCCACCTTTTGTCAGTTGACCAAGTAGTGGTTCTTCCGCACAATTTGCCGGATTCAGTCTTTACATGCTATGGGGAACAACCCCTTTTTTCCCCGAAAGTTCTATGCCTTTCGGTTACCCTCAACCTGGAATCATTGTCTGGATTGTGGTCGCTGTGCATGTTACAGCTTCTTGGAACCACAGGTGAGAGCTGAGTACAGAGTACTTTCATGTAAATCACCTTATTTAGAGAACACCAGCATACATGCCAACCTGAAGGGCATACCTGCCAACCCATGGGCCATACAAGCCAACCTGTGGGGCATACAAACCAACCTGTCAGGCATACATGAATACATGCCAACCTGTGGGGGCATATAAGTATAAGCCAACCTGTTGGGCATAAACCATAATTTCAAATCCATGTGTTAATTTCTTGACAAGAATTGCAGTGGTAGTAAGTGTTCATTTAATTCATATTACATAACTAAATATATTTGATAATACTACCTGTCAATCATTGTCTTGCAATTAGTAATTGTTCCTATGTATTACAAAGACATGACTTTCAATCCCTCCAGTAAGGTGAAAAATAAGTTGTAGGTAAACTCATCAACTTTGTCAAGTAAGAAGAACTTTATTTTACTGATTCAATTTAAATACAGGACCCTCTCTTATTTCATTTTACAGCTAGCAAACTAGCATAATTAACAGAAGAAAATTATGTCTAATTACAAATAAATTGCCATTGAATTCGTCATATGTCCATTTTATAATAAAATTGCTATTGACTAGGGTAAAAAAAAAAAATTAAGATGAGAAAAATTATACTTTTAAACAAGCATTTTTCAATTAAAAGATGCAATATGTCCACCTAACAGTAATGTCAACATGCTTACTTTTGTGCGCAGCAAAGTGGAGGCTATTCACTTTTTATTCACCCATTAAAATCATTTATAAAAATTATGAAAAAGGCATAAATAATGATAAATTATCGTTTTATCTACTTTTGATTTTTCCTGTACAGCTTAAACTTGTTCATGTTGTTGTACAGTTGTTTTTTTTGGTACTTTTTGTTCAGGCTTTTAATCCCACAGCTTGGCAGGTGGCAACCTGCTTGTTGGATTACAAGATATGATCATTAAGTTTAATTTAGGGTGACCAACTCATGAACTGGAAAAAACGGGACACACCCAGGAGGGTTTGTGGGGTTACCCTTAAGCTAAAGAGGGGTCGGGGGGGGGGGGGTTGGGGAGGGGGGCTTCCGCCAGAAACTGTTCATTAAAACATGCTCATTGTAACTATTGCAGACCTAGAAATGTTTTTAAATTTACCTTTACTTTTGTACCGGTAATTTAATTTAAACTCTGAGGCATATCATAACAAAAACAATTTTGCAGTGAATATGTCAGGGACACTGTCTTTTATGCGGCATCAACAGAATGATGGAGGGGAACAGTGCAGCCATCATGCAAGCCCATATCACTACTGGCACTGGCTACACAGCTAGCCAAAGTATTACTTGAAGTTATATTATAAGTTCGGAAGTTTTAATGATTTGAAAATGTGTTTTGTTTTAGAAACGTGACATGTCCCGTGAGACTTTTTCGGGACACCGGGTACGATCGTGAAAAAACGGGATAATCCCATTTTTACAGGATGTTTGGTCCCCCCAATTTTTTTTTAACCTAAAAGACTTGAAAAGGCCGGCAAAAAATATATTTGGACTTTTGCGTATTTGCTGGAATTAAAGTTTAAGCTTCACTTCATGGGAGGTTTTTAGTGTTTATTTTCTTCGACTATTCCCTCGAGACAGCTCGGGATCGAGGGAAAGTGACATTGCCATGCTCGAGGCAATGTCGCACGTGATCTGCCTCTTCGCGGCGCGGAAGACTAGTATGGGCGTGCTCCCAGAAGCCAAAGATCACACGTCCCTATCGGAAGACCCACTGAGCTAGGGGGGGGGGTAAACGCAAAGCCCCCCTCCACTGGGAGGAAGATATTTTGCTCAAACCCCATACTCTCTTGCAAAACGCATGACTTCTAACGCAACGGAAGTTAAGCGCTAACATGATTACGTGTTGCCGGTGACGGGTATGAGGCAGTGGGTGACCGCCTAAACCCTTGCCAGTGATTAAAAAGACACGGCCCTGAGAAAGCAACCCCTAGGCAACCGTTTCGTCCCGACATGTCCAGTCCGAACAGCTCCCAGAGCGGTGGGTCGAGGTAACGCAACGCCTCCCCCGGAGAGGAAGTTAAAGCCATCCTGTCCGGTCCGAACAGCTCCCGGAGCTGCGAGCCTGAGGCAACGCAACGGCTCCCCGGAGGGAAACAATTCGTTGGGAACAAAACCTGTCCAACTCCTAGGTGCGGTGGGACAAAGTTAAGCTCGTGACTACTCCCGGAGAGGAAGCGAAACCGCCCCCTACCAAGGAAAACGTACAGCTCCCGGGCGGTGGTGGTGGCAACGCAAGGTCATCACCGGAGAGGAAGTAGAGCTGTCCCAAACCCCATTTTACTTGGGCCGAGTTGCATGGCCGGAGTTCCCAGGGACTACTAGGCTATGTTTCACGGCCAGGGTCCTAAGAGATAGACTCTCGACCCTTTCGAGTATTGATCTTTATTAGTGTTTATTTTAATTTTTGTATATTTTGTTTGGACTGTTTGTTTACTGAAGAAGGCCTCTTTCCAACACATTTGTTTGTCTTTTTTTCAAGTTTCTCCCATACTTTTGTTTCACTAATTATAATAAGACTCATCAAATTTAATGAATGTTTTAATTTGTACAAATAACTTTTTAGACACAATTTTTATAATTAGTACCTGTACCCGGGTATGTGAATAAACATTTAAAACAATCATTAAATAAATAGTGCGGTAATTGAAATGATTTTTGTATTGTATTTGTTCCCTTATTGTGTAAATCAGCAATTTTATTCATCTTCCTTTTCGGACACATATCATTTGAAATGTAAGAATTAAAGTTAAAGAAACAAATTCCAGCCATTAGAGAGCTGTAAGAAATATTTTTAAAATGTGGGGTCTATTAACAATAAATATTAATCATAATACTTTTACTCTTATATATATTAGTTCATCAGTTGAAAACAAACATGACTACTTTAATTACCTGTACTGTATATTCTAATTGTGAACTTCCTATTGTCTATATTGTTCCAAATTTGGACCGCCATTTTATTTACTGTTATAAAAATTAAATTGCTTGGAAAATACTTTGATGTCTTATATTTTGTTATCCAGTAAGAAATGTACACATATAACTTTACAGCCGACCCATTGTTCATGTTTTCTTGGGGAGTTATAATTTTGTTCTTTTCTTTAAAATATTGTTAAATAAATCTGTGTAAAAAAAAAATATTGGATTAAGACAAATTTTAATCAAAAAGAATGCAAACATTTATATTGCCCATCACATACGCGAACTGACAGTGACTGTCACCACTCACTTTTGATAACATTTGTCCTGTTTGCCGAGGACGGCTCTCGCCAAAAGTTTCTTCTCTTATTGTCCTATCTTTCTATTCAAGCTTCCGCTTATCTCTGTTATACTACTTACTTATTATAATTTTTACGCACTGGCTTCTATAGTGAGAAATTCATCTCTTATTTTCAGTTTATGGCTCGTTCTAAACAGCGCCTAACAAAGTACGATACCATATAGAAATACAATAGTAAAAATACGACACTCAAAACAGTACTAATTACAATTAATAAGATTTATTGAGATATTAATATAATTACAAAACAAAAGAAATATAATTACAATCATCAACTTACAGAGTATGGGAATGACTTGTACTTTTACCATTACACAGTTAGTACAATGTGCCAATTAATAATGTACAATGATGAATGCGAATTAACATATGAGTACACACAGAATAATACACTTGTCTCGTGACGTGAAAAATATCTCTCTCAATCTCCGTCCCTTAATGTTTTCTGAACCCCTTATATTTATATATGCAGCGTAAGACGCATTCCAGAAGCGACTTAGACATTGTTTACTTCTCTCGTCCAATCGCGAGCTTTCCACAAAATACTATGAGAACAGATTCATTATTTTAGTTGGTAGTGGTAGTAAACAAAAAAACACGTCGTCTACATAACATAATGTTTAACAATTTCTCAAACAATAAAGATTTTAATTTTTTTAAATGTGACCTAAGAAATTTGGAGGAATTATTGACATATTAAATAGGCATACTCCAGTCCCACCCCAAGTTAAAGTTTGTATACACATCTAGAAACAAGACCATACTGATGAGATGTGATTCAAAAACGTGCTCAGTACCAACAAGACCATACTGATGAGATGTGGTTCAAAAACCTGCTCAGTCCCAACAAAACCATACTGATGAGATGTGGTTCAAAAACCTGCTCAGTCCCAACAAAACCATACTGATGAGATGTGGTTCAAAAACCTGCTCAGTCCCAACAAGACCATACTGATGAGATGTGGTTCAAAAACCTGCTCAGTCCCAACAAGACCATATTGATGAGATGTGGTTGAAAAACCTGCTCAGTCCCAACAAAACCATACTGATGAGATGTGGTTCAAAAACCTGCTCAGTCCCACAAAGATCATACTGATGAGATGTGGTTGAAAAACCTGCTCAGTCCTAACAAAACCATACTGATGAGATGTGGTTCAAAAACCTGCTCAGTCCCAACAAGACCATACTGATGAGATGTGGTTCAAAAACCTGCTCAGTCCCAACAAGACCATATTGATGAGATGTGGTTCAAAAACCTGCTCAGTCCAAACAAAACCATACTGATGAGATGTGGTTAAAAAATGATGAGATGTGGTTCAAAAACCTGCTCAGTCCCAACAAGACTATATTGATGAGATGTGGTTCAAAAACCTGCTTAGTCCCAACAAGGCCATACTGATGAGATGTGGTTCAAAAACCTACTCAGTCCTAACAAGACCATACTGATGAGATGTGGTCGTGGTTCAAAAACCTGCTCAGTCCCAACAAGATCATACTGATGAGATGTGGTTCAAAAACCTGCTCAGTCCCAACAAGACCATATTGATGAGATGTGGTTCAAAAACCTGCTCAGTCCCAACAAGATCATACTGATGAGATGTGTTTCAAAAACCTGCTCAGTCCCAACAAGACAATACTGATGAGATGTGGTTCAAAAACCTGCTCAGTCCCAACAAGGCCATACTGATGAGATGTGGTTCAAAAACCTGCTCAGTCCCAACAAGATCATACTGATGAGATGTGGTTCAAAAACCTGATCAGTCCCAACAAGGCCATACTGATGAGATGTGGTTCAAAAACCTGCTCAGTCCCAACAAGGCCATACCGATGAGATGTGGTTCAAAAACCTTCTCAGTCCCAACATGGCCATACTGATGAGATGTGGTTCAAAAACCTGCTCAGTCCCAACAAGACCATATTGATGAGATGTGGTTCAAAAACCTGCTCAGTCCCAACAAGACCATATTGATGAGATGTGGTTCAAAAACCTGCTCAGTCCAAACAAGACCATTCTGATGCAGACCTGGTTACTTCTGGTAGTTTCATTCAAGGTTCAAAGAGTAGTTTGGTCAATTAAGGTGGAATAGGGGTTGCAATCATAATTCAAGTTGTGAATAGGAAATCCACTCATCAGTAGTTTATGTAAGTTAACACAAATAAATACACACGATATAAATATAATCTTCCGATTTGTTTCTTAGGACCAGAAAAGGTCTTAGGCAAGCACATCGGCAGTAAAGTATTAACATTGCATAACTGACGAACACCCCCCTCCCCACAGGTTGAGAACCCTTGCCCAAAACCATAAACATAATAAAATTAATCAAACATGCTACGGAGCTTCGCATATTTTATCATTATTTGGATACCGATACCATTCTAGATTTCCTTCATTTAAGCCAATCGTTTCACTTATGAAATCAGTGTTCAGTTACATTACTTTTATTGGACTCTATGACGTAACATAGCAACAATCCACACACACACACACACACAGACATACCACGGCGATTCAATTAACATCAAGCCAGTTCACATGAGATTAACTATTACTTGAGATGGAAACGGTGGCCTTGCGAGACATTGTGCTGCTCGGGGCGGATTTTCAATTCCCCCCCCCTCCCCCCCCCCCCCCCTTTTTTTTTCTCCCCACCCCGAAAACAGTACAAATAAAATATATTATAGTGCTATTCGATATAGTGAAACCTTTAAATAACGAACCTTGAAATAGCAATGTCACTAGCAAATACGCTAACATTCCCCGGCACGTAACCATGGTTTTGTCAAATAGGGCAACTGGATGTCGCGGAGAATTAAACATGCACATTCTTCTTCTTATTCTGTTAGGGTACGTTGCTGAATCCATGCACTGGCACGTGTGCAACGGTTGGGGATGCTATGCTTGTATCTTAACAGCTCCTAGCGGATTCTAGGTTAGTTTGGAATCTCTCGATTGAGGTCGAGTTTACGGCGGTATTGTCCATGTGGTTCCAAGCGATGATTATGCGTGGGGAAAATGTTTGTTTATATTGGACTGTGTCACACCGAGGCATTTAGTATTGTTCCGGGTGTCATTGCTTATGGGGTTGTTAGAGGTGAAGTCAGTGCTAAAATGAGTGCTTGGCTCTGATTAAGCGACCTGACCTCTGTGGGGTGAGATACGTGTTTGCTAGGATGGCCGGTACTAGCCCCATGACCACTTTATATAGGAATGTTAGGCGGAGCTTTTCTCGTCTGTCTTTGAGGGAGGGGGATTCAAATCTTTTTAAGAGGCCAGTGACGAAGTCAGGAGTCGTGGATTTGTGGTCACGTGCTATGAAGCGCACTACGTTACGTTGAATTCGCTCCATCTTGTCCACGTCTTGCTTTAGGTACCGGTATGGGTCCCAGATGATCGCACCATATTCTAGTAGTGTCGATCGATTTGGTCTAGCTTACAGACATGACTCACAGAAACAGAAATGGCTTAATTCTTCAAGACACCGTTTCCCTTCTGGATCATTTTCAAGCAAATTTGACTTTGCAGAATCAGAAGTACACAAGTTTCTTCAACAAACATAAAATGTTTAAAGATGAGCAAACCTCTTTCTTTTGGTGCACAAACATATCGCTTCATTTGTTCATATTGTTCATTTTCATTATGAACTATTTGAATGTCTAAATATTTGTACGGGTGAACTGTCTCTACCCTTGTATTTGTATTTAAATGATATTAAATGAAGGACTGCGATCTTGTCTCATTGTCATGTTTCTTAATTCAAGCGTCCATATACCTTGTTCAACTGTACGGTACCGGTAAATGTAATATATATGGCCTTTAAACATTGTCTGATTCAACATGGATATGGCAATTGCATTTGCGTGTGGATAATTTATTATATGAATTTACGAATGAATTGTCAATAGTTTTATCTCCAATTTGAATCAGAGTGTTACGGCGACGTGTTGATAATGAAGGACTTACATTTTATGCAATTGTCTTTTGATTAAATCCTTTAAGAAATTTCTTGGTGCACTTATTTTTTTCCCATGCATGATGGAAAATTATTTTGAATTTAGCATGGTCAACATATCATCTGGTCCATGCATCATATGATCCCTGTATCATCTGATCCATTTATCATAATATGGTAACTGTACCTTCTGGTCAATGTATTATTTGGTCATTTTATCATCTGGTCCTTGTATCATTTGGTCCATGGATTATCTGGTCCGTGTGTCATTTGATCATTGTTTCATTTGGTCAACGTATCAAAAAAGTTGTCAAACCTGTTTGTGGCCCAAAGGGTGGGATCGAAAATGATTTTAAAATATTCCGGACAACTGGTAGGCTCTGGTTCAACCGGATAAGTTTATGAGATCTAATGCCCGCCTGGTTCAACCGGACAAGTTTATGAGGTCTAATGTCCGTCTGGTTCAACCGGACAAGTTTTACGAGGTCCAATGCCCGTCTAGATCAACCGGACACATTTTCCGAGGTCCAATGCCCGTCTGGTTCATACGGACAAGTTTTTCGGAGGTTCAATGATCATCTGGTACAACTGGACAAATTTCAGAGGTGCAATGAGCGTCCGTTTTAATCGGACACGTTTTCCGAGGTCCAATGCCTGGAAATCGATTATACATCTTTGGAAAACCGAGGGTGCCGAACTCAGGGTGCCGAACTCGGTCACGGCACCAATATTTCATTTTTGAAAATTATTGGTTAATAATTAAATACCCTAAAACAGTGGATGTGTGGGGGTAAAATTCAATTCACCAAAGCGATACTTTACCATACCATTCATTATATATATAATAAATGTTGTTTTATTGGTCCCTATTTTTGCCTCAAGAACGGTGATACTTTGAATAATTAAAAACCATATAAATAATGCATGGGTGCTTTTAAATTATTTTTTTAATATTTATATACTGGTACCGGTATTACAATAAATTAAGCTTAATTAAAACCATTTAGCTGTGGCAAGGTGGACTGCATGGCTTAGGAGTGGATGAACTATACCGTTCAAAGGGGAACAACAGCACAATTATAAATGTGGCAAATCCTTTGCAAAGGTTATCTCACTTGCACGTGTTTTGACCGATGTGCAGTTGACAGCACCTGAATATCTTCCTTTAATTTTACCTTATGTGAGGGCGCCCCCCCCCCCCTCCATTTCAGACGTCTAATATTAAATAGGAACATGATATCCTTACGGATATTTTCAATTAAAAATAGAAATGCTTTTAACTTGAATTAGTTAATGGCTCTACATCTTTAAATGTGGCAAATCCTTTGCAAAGGTTATCTCACTTGCACGTGTTTTGACCGATGTGCAGTTGACAGCACCTGAATATCTTCCTTTAATTTTACCTTATGTGAGGGCGCCCCCCCCCCCTCCATTTCAGACGTCTAATATTAAATAGGAACATGATATCCTTACGGATATTTTCAATTAAAAATAGAAATGCTTTTAACTTGAATTAGTTAATGGCTCTACATCTTTGAAGTCAATTATGAACTAACATTGTAATGTCCCAACGAGCTGACATCTGTGTGTTGTTCGTCCTTCTTCGTGTAAAGATGACCAAGGCTATATTCAACGGTCAGTACGCAGGCTGCCTGCCAGTTCTATTTGGACGTGGAAAGCTTTCCCGCACGTAGGACACACGTTGTTTTGGGTTCCAGCTGGCTTTGAGTCGCTTCTGATTTTCCTTGCCACGCGCGTTCTTTTGGGAGTGAGAGGGTGCGATTAATCTCTGAGGACTGTGCTTCAATGAGTTAAAATCTAGTAATAATATCGTGACCTTCCCCAACTATAGGAATATAACCCTACCCCATGGAGCTGAAAGCACATACAGAATACAGGCATTATAGGAGATTGAGGGAGTTACAAAATTATTTTAATTTGTATAAATAACTCAAATGTTAAAACTATTTAACTTAAATTTAAAAAAAAAATATTGCTGTTGGTTATGTTACGCGTCTAGACCCTTTCACATTACAGCATGTACAGACCCCCTCGGCGTCGTGGATCAGAAGTGGAAGGCAAGGGCGTCTACTCCCGGGAGAGGAGAAGAGGGGAAAGAAAGCAGTTGCTTTCAATCTGAGGGTGGGTGTGGAATAAAAATTCCTCCTCATCACATACCTTTTAAATCTCCCCAGGATTAAAAAAAATAGTATGATAAAGAAAACAATACATGCATTGTACTCACTATTTTTAATCGTATTTTTTAAAATTTATGATTGGGGTGTATATTTTTGTTAGGAGAAAAGTAACCACAATAAAAATTATAGGCCTACTTAAGCTCATTTTTTAAAAATAATCCCTTGATTTGATAATTTAATTTGCTGAAAAAAAGTGAAATAGTTTGTTATAAATATTTTGTTATTAAACAGTCAAAAATCTTATAATGAATTTTTAACCTAAAGGAATTGTATGAGTAAAAGTTCACAGTGAGCTCCCGAGTTTAATACCAATGGGCAATACTGTCACTGGAAAAATCCATACACAACATTTAAGGTTTCCATGATCTAGGCTGAGTGAGGGTCATGGCTCTTACCTTGTGTGTGTGTGGGGGGGGGGTTGGGGGGGTGTTGGCTTCCACCAGCGGGGGTGATAGCTGCCACCACTCATGGGGAGTCTGAAGGCTTCCAACAATCAGGGAGTGATGGCTTCCACCAACCGGGGGAGAGGTGGGTGATGGCTGCCACCACACAGGGGGTCTGATGGCTTCCACCACCCAAGGCGGGGTGATGGCTGCCACCACTCAGGGGGTCTGATGGCTTCCACCACTGAAAAAGGGGGGGGTGATAGCTGCCAACGTTCGGGTGGTCTGATGGTTTCCTCCACCCAAGGGGGGGATGCTGATCGCTGCCACCAATCTGATGGCTTTCACCACCCATTGGGGGTGGCTTCCATCAATCAGGGAGAGGGGTGATAGAAGTCCCTGCTGGGAGGGAATGCGGAGACTGTGCTAGGGTAAAGAGACTCGGAAAATAAGAAAGCAAATTAACCGAGAGATATGCAGGCAAAAGGCAATCTGGTTGTCTGTTATTCTTTGGTTAGGTGGCGCGCAGTTAGTGATCTGAGAGGTGACTAGCATTAATGACACCTTGCGTTTGGAGGCTAAGCAAGAGTTCTCTCCATGTAATATTTATGCAATATATATTAATCTAAAAATTATGCTGCTTAGCAATGAACATGTCCCAGTTTTCCACAGTTTAGCTCAATTCAGTCGATGCACCGTATTTCGAATTGGTATTAATAGAATAATACATAAATGTGTTTATATTTAATAAATTTGAACAAGACATGATTATACACAAACAATCAAAAAACCATAAAATTACCCCCCAAAAAAACCCCCCAAAAAAACAACAAATCTAAGACACTCCCAGCCCCTACAAAAATAAATAAAGCAATAAAGCAATAAAATAAAACAACATACAAACCAAACAAAAAATATAAGCAAATAAAATTAGAACAAATAAAAAAGTAAAAAAAATAAGTTAGCAGAATCTTTCATCTGCTTTTATTGTAAGCAATGGAATCCTCAGTCCCCGTGTCACCCTGAGCAAATGATGGATAGGCGTAACGAATATAGACATAAGTCATAAGTCATTATTATTTTTTTCTCCGTGATGTATTTTGTACAATACACAAGGCCAACAGTAGTAATACAGCATGTTGGTACTTCATTTTTTTTTTTAATTTAAAAATTGGCATGCAGTGAAACACTCTGGACAAAAATTAAACAATCCTGTTCTAAAATGAAGCGAATCGTCTTTCATTTTTTTTTCTTTTTACTGAAATGTTTTGAGCTGACTTCCTATTAATAAAACACTGTTTTTGTTTATAACTAAGATCATGTAATTAAATGGGGGAATAATCGACGCGAAAAAATGACAGGGGCTCTAATACTTACATATACTTACTCGGCAGTCGCTGCCCCCCTTGTCGCGTTAGCCGTAACTAGGAACCTGTATCCTAATCCTAGTTTAGAACATTGTCAAATTTCTTTGTCAAGCGAAAATCTGTAATTAATAAACTAACTCTTCAAAAAATTGACATCGTTAAAGGTAATAATGACATACGGTTAAAGTAAGCGCCACAGCTCTACCACCAGCTTTAACCGGTGACACTCGTATTTGCTTATCCTAGAACCAATGTTCCCTCTAAGGTTTGCTGGTTCGTGTGCAAAATCATACAATTGTGTGCAAAGTTGTACAGCATCATTTTTTTTTGTGTGCAAAATTTTACAGCCCACAAACACAAATACTTTCATGGAAATTTGCTGCGCGGATACTCAAAACTGCTGCGCGGCATCTGTGAGATAGCTGCGTGGCCACGCAGCCGCGCAGCTTAAAGGGGACGTTGCCTAGAACCCCGAAGCGCTATCATATGTTAATTAAAGCACAGGAAGGACAAAACTGCCGTCTGCAGTTTCTCTCAAGGGTTTGAGCCGGAAAGACTATATTTTTATGCTGATGCTATCATCTAGATTCTAGTCATTGGCGATATGCCAGAACAGCTTGAATATTATTGAGTTTTCTGACAAATTTAGCCTCGGATATTGATGTAACAATTTTCTGGATTTTATTTTTGATTCAATATTTTTTATATTCCGGAAAAAAACAACAACCCAATACAGCCAAATTGATAAACAAGAATATCTAAGGAATAGTCTGGTCCTGGCTGAATCGCAGACACTCAAGCTCCTGTTTGGGTTATAAGATTACAGCATAAATTGACACCAATTGACGTAATAGCATATAGATGCATGTAATACATTATGTTGTCAAGATAACCCAAGAAAGTAGCTACTCATCATCTCTATGATATTATACCCCAAAAAATTGCAGTCTGTTTAAATGTATTTGTTATCATCAATGTGGTGAATTCTTTGGCAAGAGCGGAGGCGTTTCAAATTACTATGGTGCATAGATATTTATGGTTTTTTTTCTAAGTGCTATGGTGCATAGATTTGTCTGGTTTGTTTCAAATTGCTATGGTGCATGGATATGTATGGCTTGTGTTGGGATGTACCTTGACAACGACACATACATGACTTGAAGTCCCCTTAAATAAAACACTAGTCGTTACATAAATTGTCTCCCTTAAACAATCATTATGAATGAAACGTATATTTAAAGACCCATGAGCTACCCTTAGATCAAGGGTTCTTAGCCTTCATCTACCCACTCCCAATTTCAAACCGTTTCACGCGTTACCATATTTATTTGAAAATGTATTTCATGCAACCACCTCCCCCCCTTTCCGCATCATTAAAAAATACGCTAATCAAAATTCAAATAAACCTCGAATTTCCGCAACCCATGACGCTGACACAGGGCACCACTTGTTAAGAACCACTGCTCTTAGAACACCTCCCCCCCCCCCACTTTACCCCGCCTTCGACACGTATCTATATATAAGAATATGTAAACCTCGAATTTCCGCAACCCATTACGCTGACCCAGGGCACCACTTGTTAAGAACCACTGCTCTTAGAACCCCTCCCCCCCCCCCACTTTACCCCGCCTTCGACACGTATCTATATATAAGAATATGACATGTCGCCAGGAGAAAGACAGTAATCATATAGCAACAAACGTGTCAGTGTTTTGTGTGTGTGTATGTATGTGTGTATGTGTGTGTGTGTTGTCAATGTATTTAAGTATAGGCAGTCCCCATTAAATATAATTTGTCTGAAATTGAAGTAAGGATTGGCGTAAGGTGAGTTGAAACACATACACATAGCATATGGCTGGACGCATACGTTAATGTGCTGACTCATGTCAGCTCTGCCTGGTTGGCTGTGATATGCACAACAGTGGCAAGTTTAAAAAAAAAAATCATACTTAGACTTGATCTAATGAAAACCGTATGAAGTTTTGGATAAAAGCGATTCTGGTATGAATAGAATAATACATTAATAAAATAATATATTTATGTTGCTGATGCAATGCTACAATGTAGTCATTGGGAATCTGCCAAAATAGCTTGAACAATGTTGGGCTTTGAGATTAATTCGCAAGACATTTAAAAAAACAAAACAATTCAAGTAAACGAAACAACTTTTACAAAATCGTATTATTTTAATGTTTTGGTTCTATTATTTGTAGCTAAAATCCTTTAAATTCTAAGATAAGTTTATTTTAAATATGAACATATGGATTTTCAGCTACATTAAATTTTAACTTATCAAAGGTAAATGGAAGATCCTCAGAAAAAAATACAATTATTTGAAATTATTTCTAAGAAATATATGTTTTTTTAACCGAATTTCGAATAGCTTATGTTTATTCGGTAATTAAAATATATATATATATATTTTTCATCTTGGTCCAATAATCAGCCATCGTGTAGAATTCAATAAAAAAAAACAAAAGAACTAGAGGCACATCAAAGCCGACCGTCACCACTATACAGATGTCAAAGTGGGCCTATTAGCACTTAATGACATCACGAATCAATGCTCCCGGACCAGCTGTTGGTTAGACAACCTGCTGCTATTATACGGTACACACCCATACAAACACACTACCCTCAGGGAGTCAGCACGTTTGGTCGGCTAAATAGTTATATCGGTAAGTGTTAGGAAATGGACAAATTCGATTATTTGCCAGTCAAACATTTGTTTTAACTTTCGAAATTGGTGATAGCTTTAAAAAAGAAATATATAAACAAATCAGTCCAACATTTTTTAAAACAGATATTTTCGTATAAAACCATCATGTTATGTTAAAATTACTTGTATTCAAGCATTGGATGCTGGATTGTGGAATTGGATGCTTCGATTGTGGAGACCCAGCGGTTCAACAGGATCCGGTGAAATTTTGTTAAGAATATGACTTATGATATGCTTGTATATAATTACCCGTGTAGATTTGGACCGCGTTCTTCAGTGCAACATACGGAATACAGTAGATACGCATATGCGGATTATCATAAATATTGAAACATATGAGGTTCCTTATTGTTTCCTTCTTAAGTACGGATTAATTATTGAAAAAAAACCTATACGCGGTAATAAAATAATTAATTATTTTGTACATTCTAGAGACCTAGCAATTGTATTTTTAAATGCCTTGCCGGATGGCTACCCGACACCACAATCTTGAGCAAAACTTTTCATCGATTTCCGACGATTTCCAATCGAAAAAGTTGTGACGTAGAAAAGTTGATTGGTTGTAGCTTCGATAAAAACTTATCGCCTTCCGTACTCCGAAAAATTTGGAAAACATCTTTCTATTCAAAACAAAGTTGGCCACACGTATGCACTAGCCATTCTTAAGAGCTAGCCATTCTTAAGAGCTAGCCACCCCTACGAAGTAGCCACACCTACGTACTAGCAACACCTAATTACTAGCCACATGTACGTACAAGCCACACGTATGTACTGGCCCCGCCTACGTACTTGCCGCGCCTGCGCACCAGCCACGCCCACGTACTAGCCACGCCCACGTGCTAAGCCACGCCCACGTGCTAAGCCACGCCCACGTACCATGCCATGGAGAACATCCCCGTGTGCATCAACGTCGGGGGCAAGGAGTACATGACCACACGGGCCACACTCATGTCCCTCCCGAACACGCTACTGGCTGAGATTGCCGATCCCAGGGTTCCTTTCCTCAAAGCGCTGGAGGACACCGATGAACCGTTTCAGATCGACGCGACCGCGGCTCACCTCCCGTCCTACGACATGCGACGTGACGGCAAAAAGCGCCCTCAAGCGGAGGTCATTCGGCAAGGCGTTCAACGCAGACGAAACAGCCGATCAAACTATGTGTTCATTTCAGAAGACAACCAGTTTAACGAACAAAGCCACCGACAAGAATCGGCCTTCTTGTCATCGTTTGGAGTCGAGAACATTTTGAGGGATGGCAGCGACACGACATCGAATACCAGCAGACGCAGAGATCGGGTCAAGGGTCACTCGGCACCGCATACCTCTGAGAACCCGTTTAAGACAACGAACTGGCAAAAAGGAGTCGATTTTCAAGGTGCAACGCACAGTGGACCCCATGCCAGAAGAAATGCTATTTTTGTGGATCGCAATCCAGTGCTGATGCCTTATATATTGGATGCTTATCGGTTAGGTAATATGTCACTATAGTGCATCATCATCAGTGACGCTAAAGTCCATGTAGGGCCCTGACCTCATATGTCATATATCATCATCATCAGTGGAACTACAGCCCATGTAGGCCCCTAGAATCAATTGTCATAGATCATCATCCTCAGTGGAATTACAGCCCATGTAGGCCCCTAGAATCAATTGTCATAGATCATCATCATCGGTGGCACTACAGCCCATGTAGGTCCCTAGAAACAATTGTCGTAGATCATCATCATCAGTGGCACTACAGTCCATGTAGGTCCCTAGAAGCAATTGTCATAGATGATCATCATCAGTGGCACTATAGCCCATGTAGGTCCCTAGAATCAATTGTCATAGATCATTATCATCGGTGGTACTGCAGCCCATGTAGGTTCCTGGCCTCAATTGTAATAGATCATCATCATCAGTGGCACTACAGCCCGTGTAGGTCCCTAGAATAAATTTTCATAGATCATCATCATCGGTGGTACTGCAGCCCTTGTAGGTTCCTGGCCTCAATTGTCATAGATCATCATCATCGGTGGCACTGCAGCCCATTTCATAGATAATTTTTGTGCAGTTTTTAGTTATATTTCTATAAGATAGATCTAACCAAGTAGTGTGTGTGTGTGGAGGGGGAGTGGGGTTTAGGAGGGGCTGGTTATTGAAGATTCCATATAGTTTGATCAAAGCACACTGGCATTTATAGTTTTACTAGAAATCCCCGTCTTTTTTAAAAAATCACAGCATGACTTCAAAGTCAGATGATTAGAAACTGATTGTTTTTGTTTTGTTATAGCTTTACATAACTATCTTCACCCGCAAGTCACTTTAACTGTTTCTACCTCTATTAACAGTTCGCTTATTTTGTAATGAGCTTTATAACAATTTTGAAGTTACAAACAAATGCTTTAAAAAAATCTAACATAAATGGGTCTTTATGGGAATATTTTATATTTCTATTAGTTGCAAATCATATTCTAAGGGCTCCCCCCCACACACACACAACAACAAAAAACAATTCACAGGTTATCTATATCAACAGGTCAGCTCCACCTACCGGCCAACGTCTGCAGTCTGTCAATAAGGGAAGAGATGTCCTTCTGGAAGATTCCAGAAGACATAATCAGGTAAGTATCTAACAGGATTTGTTTTTTTAACACCGTATATATGAGATAAAGAGTTTGAAACAAATGCAATGCGATCGCTATAACGCATGGCCGTTGCATGGCTCCAAAAATTAATTTCATAAATTAATTCAAGAATCAATTTTTTTTTTCAAACTGTGTGGAAAAAGCTATTCTCGAAGAATACATCGAAAATCGATTAAAAGTAGCTAAACTCCAAAACCATTAACCCTAACCCAACTTCATCGCCGCTAACTATAGCCCAACTCCAACACAACTAACCCTAACGCAATTCATACACAACTAACCCTAACCCAACTTCAACTTGACTAACCCTAACCCTAACCAAACGTCAACAAAAATAGCTCTAACCATAACATAACTTCAGCACAACTAACCCTAACACTAACCCAACTTAAACACAACGAAATCTAACCCTAACCCAAATTCAACACAACTAACCCTAATCCTAACCCAACTTCAACACAGCTAGCCATAATCCTAACCTATTTTCAACACAACTAACCCTAACCTTCCTAATTTAAAAAAAAAGGACCACAATAGCTATTCAGACGCAGTATTGTAAACCCCGCATTTACTGATGATGAAATCCTCGCGATCCAATTTTCTGGACCCCCAACTACCTGAATCCTACAAGTAACGTTCTGACTTTTAGACATTACATTTTCCCCCTTTAAGCGGCATCAATAGTGTTTACGACATCGACTAGAAATATTCACACATCTCAACTTAAGCCGAATGCCTCCGATTCGGACTCACGGACGAAATCCAAACGTTCAGGTCCCACTCAACATGGGGCTTAAAGGAAACGGCAGAAGAACGACAGAATAATCGCAGAAAAACGGCAGAACGGTGGCAGAAGAACGTCAGAAGAACGTCAGAAGAACGTCAGAAGAACGTCACAAGAACGTCACAAGAACGTCACAAGAACGTCAGAAGAACGGCAGAACAACGGCAGAACAACGTCAGAAGAATGTCAGAAGAACGTCAGAAGAACGACAGAAGAACGGCAGAAGAACGACAGAAGAACGGCAGAAGAACGGCAGAAGAACGGCAGAAGAACGGCAGAAGAACGGCAGAAGAACGGCAGAAGAACGGCAGAAGAACGGCAGAAGAACGGCAGAAGAACGGCAGAAGAACGGCAGAAGAACGTCAGAACGATGGCAGAAGAACGGCAGAAGAACGGCAGAAGAACGTCAGAACGATGGCAGAAGAACGGCAGAAGAACGGCAGAAGAACGTCAGAACGATGGCAGAAGAACGGCAGAAGAACGGCAGAAGAACGTCAGAACGATGGCAGAAGAACGTCAATTCTTCCAATCGGCGTGTTTCGCATATATTTTAGCACGTGCTGATAGGGTTTTGGGGCTGTGTCCTGCCTGTTTCTTTCTTTAGTCCTGTTCGGATCTTCCTGTTTCGTGTTCTCACGGCTGTCCATCACGGCGCTGTCCTGTTTGGAAGACATCACCAAGACACGACCAGTAGAGGGCCCATGCGTTCCTCATCTCCTTCGATCGACGGCCTCGTTCTTCGCTTGTGACTTCCCTTAGGCTAAGGGGATTCTTTTGACTCGATCTCAGCAACCCATCCAATCGCAACGTTACATGAACTATAGACATTGTTTTTGAAATGCTCTATTTTCCAGTGAATGCTGCTGGAAGAACTTCCACGAAGGCTTAAAGAGCATGACGATCGTGAACACCATTTCCAGGTCACTGTACAGCAAGTTTGAGGACCCCTCCGAGAGGAGCAGGCTGTCGTGGCTGGGGAAAATTTGGTTGACCATGGAGATGCCCAGCTACAACCTGGCTGCCAAGGTTGGTTTAGGTTGAGTTCGGCATACTTTTTTGATGATAGTGCACCGAAGTCAGAATTCTAATTAAATGGACCCGGGACACGCATCACCACCATTCGCACCCGGGTCCCAATAGACTCAATGATATTCGGATGTCATTTGTGGTAGTTTATTTTAAATAAACTGCATGAAGAATTAAATTTACAAACATATAGTCCATTCAATTATCTTTCATATGATACCTCATTTTGTCTTACAAACCCAACAGTAATATTTTAAATAGTTTTTTAAATCCTAACTTCTCACTTCTGGTACCTGGGTGCGAATAGCCACTTCGTTATATTTAACACCCGACAATCGACTCACTTCTTTTTTTTTAAACGTGTTGTGCAGGTGTTTAAAGGTTGAATACATTTGTACTTGGCAACCCTGTTGGGCAGATGCCACATTGGTGATTATTTAGTGCTGTTTCATGACATTTAGTAATATTTAGTAATATTTAGTGATATTTAGTAATATTTAGTGATATTTAGTAATATTTAGAGATATTTAGTAATATTTAGTAATATTTAGTGATATTTAGTAATATTTAGTGATATTTAGCGCCCCAAACAAAGCATTGATCACATTATAAAACAATAATAACATTATTTTTGAATTCTGTAACATAAGTAAAATTCATGACATGCCCAGATTCAGCGTTAAAAAACAACCATACATAATTTTGTAATAAATAACATTTATTTCTTTTGTCAATTAACATCGTTATGAATTAATTTGCTTTCATTAAACCGACAGGCCTGGAAAATATATTCAGTACCAATATAACGAATTAAAAAAAAACACAGCCCTTTTATGGGGACAGTCAGGGAACAGGATCAGCATAGTTTAAAAGTAGAAATGTTTTATGGAACCCTTAACAAGGCGAAAAATTGGGGCCTATGCTAACTCTAGAGATATTAACAGCTTTTAAATACTTCAGTGCAATAAACAAACTTTAAAAAAAGGTTATTGTAGTATCAATTTATTAAGCTGTTCTATATTTTCATACAGAGAGTTTCGTGGCTTTTTGCTTTGAATTGGGAAAAAAAAAAGAGGTGGGGTGCCCTTTGTGTCTCGTTTGTTGAATCTCCCCCGGCCCTCCCCATTCAAAAAATTGAAGCGGTTTGGTTTCATCCTTGAGAATGCCGTTTTGTGACTATGAGATGGAAACTTTGTGTGTAATTCGTCCACATTTCAAATCTCAGAATTTCAATGTAAAAAAAAAAATTAAAATATTGATAGTATCTGAGGCAGGGGTCGGGCATGTGCTGTGCCCATTCACTCTTGTCTCTCTTTCGTGTTCCCACGGCTGTCCATCACGGTGCTGTCCTGTTTGGAAGACATCCCCAAGACACGACCAGTAATGGGCCCATGCGTTCCTCATCTCCTCCGATCGACGGCCTCGTTCTTCGTTTGTGACTTCCCTCAGGCTAGGGGGATTCTTTTGACTCGATCTCAGCAACCCATCAAATCGCAACGTTACATGAACTATAGACATTGTTTTTGAAATGCTCTATTTTCCAGTGAATGCTGCTGGAAGAACTTCCACGAAGGCTTAAAGAACGAAACAGGAAGATCCGAAACCTAAAACTTATTGTTTGCTGAAGAGGACATATTGCCGAAACTTCCTTTTAATAGTGCTATCTTTTTTTTTTCCAAGTCTTTACATGTCTTTTCCTACTATTTATTAAAATGTTATACTATTGTTTTCATTAAAAAAAAGTAATGCGCGAATGAATTCATTATGTTTTCGGGAGTCATGGTTTAGAGAGACCTACTACCCCATATCCTATAGTGTTATCTAGGGTCTGCACTGCAATCATTTAAGTAATAGGAGATAGTATTGATGTCAAGTTTTCGTTTTCCTTGCCAGCTTTCGCTTCGCCTACAAAGGGTGGTTACAGCCAATCATCGTCTTATTTGATTTCTTTCTTTCTTCTATTTATTTACGTACAAAATTTTAGTTCTCTACCAGTTTACAAATTTCTCTACAACTCTCTCCAACTCTTTCATACTCTCCCCTACTCTCTCCAAATCTCCACAGCTTCCAATCAGGTTTTAAAGGTTTAAATTATTGTCCACTTGTTTTTGTTATTGTTCGCTAAAGAAAGCTTTTCGCCGACACATCCGTTTTTCGTTTGGGGTTTTATTTTCCAAGTCCCCCCCCCCTCTCACTACCTTGTGTCGCTTATTTAACTTATATATTTTCAGTCTAAACTTTTCTACCTCCTTAAATTCGACAATAATAGCTATTATTACTCCACTCCCGCCACACACACACACGCACACACACGCACACACAAACACTCATGCGCGCACACACACGCACACACACACACACACACACACACACACACCACTAGATCTGGTGCCTCATCTACTACGCCTGCATACTGCTGTCACTGGTTGTCTTCATGCTGCTCACCGTCAGGGACTTCAATGAGATCAGGCCAGAGTTCATGCCCCTCTACAAACAGTTGCTGGCAGGTAGGAGCATGCATCTGTAACCGTGTGAATATGTGGGTACGTAGCATGTCGGTAATATCATAATGCTGGCTGTCATTAACAGTTATGTTTTTTAAATCCATCACATGATGATTTATTTTTTACGATCGATGAATTCGAAACGAAAAAATGGACGCAGCAGTAAGTAACTGCAACTTAGTTCTAGGACAGCTAGCTGCACGAGTCGGTAACTGTATCCTCCTTATTTGGGTGATACGGGGAACTAGATGGGCAGTGATTATTTCAGAAATCCCCCCCCCCCCGGGAGTGGGGGGGGGGCGCTTCAGAGTTTTCGGGGGGGGGGGCTGGGTTGATTTATTGTTGGACATATTTTTGCTCCGGGGTACACTTGGCTTTCCCCAGGGGGGGGGGGGGGGAGATCCCCCCCCCCCCCCCCCCCGAAGATATGGCTGAGAGAAACACTGTACATGGATAGTAAATACACGAAAAACATAAACATATTTTGTCATTTAGGATTAAATAAAATATTATATAAGTTAAATAGATATGCTTGTTGTTTTTTTTATTATAAATCGATAAGAAGTTAATCCCAAGGTCCACCACTTGGCCCCATAAATTGAAATCGTATGCTTTCAAATACAAACCCCAAAAAAGCAAAATCACGGTTCGGGGAGAAAGTTCAACGGAATTTCATATTTGTATAGACGTAAGACAAGGAGACTTAGTGTCTTGTATGCAATTTAGCCTAAAATTAGAGAGGTTTACAAGAAGTATACGTATTGACACCCAAGGAAAAATAACAAGACACTTTTTTGAGGGAGACCTAAGACCAACAACCAATAGCCACTCTTTACAACAAAGCCTTTAAGTGTCTTGCCTATGCTGGTGAAATAGAACTGTCAAGGAAAAGCAGTACATACATAACAAAAGCCTTTATTCAATTAGAAGACGCATCTCTACGAGCCGGGCACTAAGTTAACAACCAATAAAAAAACAAAATCGATTATTATGATAAGAAAGAACAAACAGATAAAACCACGAAAATTAGAAACTCATTTTTGAAAAAGTAAATCAAATCAAATACATAGGATCCTTAATAAATGAAAGAAATGAAATACTAACATAAATATAAGAAAGAATATCGTCCGGACACAGGGCATACTTCAGAATTCAGAAAATACCCAAAAGTAAAAAGATTGCAAAAAAAAACAACAAAAAAAAACAACAACAAAAAAAACAAAAACAAAAAGAAAAAAAACAGACAGAACTATATATATAACTAAATATATAGATATATACATTATGCCTTAACTTCTTTAAAGAAACATTTCCTGTATCGGTATCGAAAAAAAAAAGTTATCCGGCAACCCCCCCCCCTCCCGGCCCCGGTTTGTTTGGATAATAGGTGCTATGTCATCATGTTATTCAACATACGAGTTGACGCTTGGTTTAAACTAGCTCTTGTTTCAACGGAAGTATATTGTATCACGTGATCGTTTCACCGTATTTTCGATATTTAAATACACATGAATGTATGACCTTCTTCCGTCTTCGCGAGACGATGGAGTAGCTATGTAGACCTACACTTCGACGAGTGGCTCACTAGGCCAAGCCTAGAGTGACAATCTCGGCTGCATTTCTCGCAGGAGAATATTGATTCCTGGTAAGATTTGGCGTTCCGTATTGTTCTTTTTGTTGCAAGGGCCTCGTTTCGCGCATCTTCTGCCATTTTGACTCCTCAATACACTGCCGTTTGCCAGGTGGAACCTTGTTCGGCAATGATCTCCCATTTGTTGATTTCAATGTTTGCTTCCCTCATGCCTCCTTTTGCCAACGTCCATAAATCTCAGGCGTGGCCGTCCAATAAGTCTGGTCCCTTTTGCCAACTGTCCATAAGGCAGCATCTTTGGGGTTCGGCCTTCCTCCATTCTCCTTACATGGCCTAACCAGCGAAGGCGCCTCTTGCTGAACACGGAGAAAATGCTAAACATTTTTTGCACTTTCCTAAGACCTCTGTGTTAGGCACGTTGTCCTGCCATCGAATGCGTAAAATGCGACACAGACATCTTTGATGGAAGCTGTTGAGTTTCCCGTCGTGACCGGTATATGTGGTCCACACTTCTCTGCCATATAGGAGCGTACTAAGCACACATGCCTGTTTGAAACTTAGTTTTGTTTTACCAGTTAGATTGAAATTATTCCACACATTTTTAAGTTACTGTAAATCAAGAACCCATCCAATTTTCATCTATGAGCCATACTTCTACATTTATTTCGTAAAAAAAAAAAGGGGGGGGGGTAGAGTGAGTGCAAGGTGGAGTGACGTAGCAAGGAATGTCACACATGCCTGTTTGAAACTTAGTTTTGTTTTACCAGTTAGATTGAAATTATTCCACACATTTTTAAGGTACTGTAAATCAAGAACCCATCCAATTTTCATCTATGAGCCATACTTCTACATTTATTTCGTAAAAAAAAAAAGGGGGGGGGGTAGAGTGAGTGCAAGGTGGAGTGACGTAGCAAGGAATGATGCCACTCGGCGTGGGGAAATCGTTTTGTCTCACCTTTAAACGAATAAACAAACAAACAAACAACCTCAGCATTTGCGTAAAAGTTTAACTAGAGTGCCTCCCTTTAGATAACAAGCACATTTCCTACATGGATTGTTCCCCCTTTTAGATAACAAGCACATTTCCTACATGGATTGTTCCTTACCTTTAGATAACAAGTACATTTCATACATGGATTGTTCCGTCCCTTTAGATAACCAGCACAAACAAACAACCTCAGCATTTGCCTAAAAAATTAACTAGAGTGCCTCCCTTTAGATAACAAGCACATTTCCTACATGGATTGTTCCCCCTTTTATATAACAAGCACATTTCCAACATGGATTGTTCCTTACCTTTAGATAACAAGTACATTTCATACATGGATTGTTCCGTCCCTTTAGATAACCAGCACATTTCATACATGGATTGTTCCGTCCCTTTAGATAACCAGCACATTTCATACATGGATTGTTCCTTACCTTTAGATAACCAGCACATTTCATACATGGATTGTTCCTTACCTTTAGATAACCAGTACATTTCATACATGGATTGTTCCTTACCTTTAGATAACCAGCACATTTCATACATGGATTGTTCCGTCCCTTTAGATAACCAGCACATTTCATACATGGATTGTTCCTTACCTTTAGATAACAAGTACATTTCATACATGGATTGTTCCGTCCCTTTAGATAACCAGCACATTTCATACATGGATTGTTCCGTCCCTTTAGATAACAAGCACATTTCATACATGGATTGTTCCTTACCTTTAGATAACAAGTACATTTCATACATGGATTGTTCCGTCCCTTTAGATAACAAGCACTTTTCATACATGGATTGTTCAGTCCCTTTAGATAACCAGCACATTTCATACATGGATTGTTCCTTACCTTTAGATAACCAGCACATTACATACATGGATTGTTCCGTCCCTTTAGATAACAAGCACATTTCATACATGGATTGTTCCTTACCTTTAGATAACAAGTACATTTCATACATGGATTGTTCCTTACCTTTAGATAACCAGCACATTTCATACATGGATTGTTCTTTACCTTTAGATAACCAGCACATTTCATACATGGATTGTTCCGTCCCTTTAGATAACAAGTACATTTCATACATGGATTGTTCATTACCTTTAGATAACAAGTACATTTCATACATGGATTGTTCCTTACCTTTAGATAACCAGCACATTTCATACATGGATTGTACCTTACCTTTAGATAACAAGTACATTTCATACATGGATTTTTCCGTCCCTTTAGATAACCAGCACATTTCATACATGGATTGTTCCTTCCCTTTAGATAACAAGCACATTTCATACATGGATTGTTCCTTCCCTTTAGATAACAAGCACATTTCATACATGGATTGTTCCCTCCCTTTAGATAACCAGTACATTTCATACATGGATTGTTCCTTCCCTTTAGATAACAAGCACATTTCATACATGGATTGTTCCTTCCCTTTGTATAACAAGCACATTTCCTACATGGATTGTTCCGTCCCTTTAGATAACCAGTACATTTCATACATGGATTGTTCCGTCCCTTTAGATAACAAGCACATTTCATACATGGATTGTTCCGTCCCTTTAGATAACCAGTACATTTCATACATGGATTGTTCCTTACCTTTAGATAAAAAGCACATTTCATACATGGATTGTTCCGTCCCTTTAGATAACCAGCACATTTCATACATGGATTGTTCCGTCCCTTTAGATAACAAGCACATTTCATACATGGATTGTTCCTTCCCTTTAGATAACAAGCACATTTCATACATGGATTGTTCCTTCCCTTTAGATAACAAGCACATTTCATACATGGATTGTTCCTTCCCTTTAGATAACAAGCACAT
Source organism: Lymnaea stagnalis (assembly GCA_964033795.1). NCBI lineage: Eukaryota > Metazoa > Mollusca > Gastropoda > Lymnaeidae > Lymnaea > Lymnaea stagnalis. The sequence continues at coordinate 350,659 of CAXITT010000239.1, read as the reverse complement.
TTCATACATGGATTGTTCCTTCCCTTTAGATAACAAGCACATTTCATACATGGATTGTTCCTTCCCTTTAGATAACAAGCACATTTCATACATGGATTGTTCCTTCCCTTTAGATAACAAGCACATTTCATACATGGATTGTTCCTTCCCTTTAGATAACAAGCACATTTCATACATGGATTGTTCCTTCCCTTTAGATAACAAGCACATTTCATACATGGATTGTTCCTTCCCTTTAGATAACAAGCACATTTCATACATGGATTGTTCCTTCCCTTTAGATAACAAGCACATTTCATACATGGATTGTTCCCTCCCTTTAGATAACCAGTACATTTCATACATGGATTGTTCCTTACCTTTAGATAACAAGCACATTTCATACATGGATTGTTCCTTACCTTTAGATAACAAGCACATTTCATACATGGATTGTTCCTTCCCTTTAGATAACAAGCACATTTCATACATGGATTGTTCCGTCCCTTTAGATACCCAGCACATTTCATACATGGATTGTTCCTTACCTTTAGATAACAAGCACATTTCATACATGGATTGTTCCTTACCTTTAGATAACCAGCAAATTTCATACATGGATTGTTCCTTACCTTTAGATAAGAAGTACATTTCATATATGGATTGTTCCGTCCCTTTAGATAACCAGCACATTTCATACATGGATTGTTCCTTACCTTTAGATAACAAGTACATTTCATACATGGATTGTTCCGTCCCTTTAGATAACCAGAACATTTCATACATGGATTGTTCCTTACCTTTAGATAACCAGCACATTACATACATGGATTGTTCCGTCCCTTTAGATAACAAGCACATTTTATACATGGATTGTTCCTTACCTTTAGATAACAAGTACATTTCATACATGGATTGTTCCGTCCCTTTAGATAACCAGCACATTTCATACATGGATTGTTCCTTCCCTTTAGATAACAAGCACATTTCATACATGGATTGTTCCTTCCCTTTAGATAACAAGCACATTTCATACATGGATTGTTCCGTCCCTTTAGATAACCAGCACATTTCATACATGGATTGTTCCTTCCCTTTAGATAACAAGCACATTTCATACATGGATTGTTCCTTCCCTTTAGATAACAAGCACATTTCATACATGGATTGTTCCGTCCCTTTAGATAACCAGCACATTTCATACATGGATTGTTCCTTCCCTTTAGATAACAAGCACATTTCATACATGGATTGTTCCTTCCCTTTAGATAACAAGCACATTTCATACATGGATTGTTCCGTCCCTTTAGATAACCAGCACATTTCATACATGGATTGTTCCTTCCCTTTAGATAACAAGCACATTTCATACATGGATTGTTCCGTCCCTTTAGATAACCAGCACATTTCATACATGGATTGTTCCTTCCCTTTAGATAACAAGCACATTTCATACATGGATTGTTCCGTCCCTTTAGATAACCAGCACATTTCATACATGGATTGTTCCTTCCCTTTAGATAACAAGCACATTTCATACATGGATTGTTCCGTCCCTTTAGATAACCAGCACATTTCATACATGGATTGTTCCTTCCCTTTAGATAACAAGCACATTTCATACATGGATTGTTCCGTCCCTTTAGATAACCAGCACATTTCATACATGGATTGTTCCTTCCCTTTAGATAACAAGCACATTTCATACATGGATTGTTCCTTCCCTTTAGATAACAAGCACATTTCATACATGGATTGTTCCCTCCCTTTAGATAACCAGTACATTTCATACATGGATTGTTCCTTCCCTTAAGATAACAAGCACATTTCATACATGGATAGTTCCGTCCCTTTAGATAACCAGTACATTTCATACATGGATTGTTCCGTCCCTTTAGATAACCAGCACATTTCATACATGGATTGTTCCGTCCATTTAGATAACAAGCACATTTCATACATGGATAGTTCCGTCTCTTTAGATAACAAGTACATTTCATACATGGATTGTTCCGTCCCTTTAGATATCAAGCACAATTCATACATGGATTGTTCCTTCACTTTAGATAACAAGCACATTTCATACATGGATTGTTCCCTCCCTTTAGATAACCAGTACATTTCATACATGGATTGTTCCTTCCCTTTAGATAACAAGCACATTTCATACATGGATTGTTCCTTACCTTTAGATAACAAGCACATTTCATACATGGATTGTTCCTTACCTTTAGATAACAAGCACATTTCATACATGGATTGTTCCGTCCCTTTAGATAACCAGCACATTTCATACATGGATTGTTCCGTCCCTTTAGATAACAAGCACGTTTCATACATGGATTGTTCCTTACCTTTAGATAACCAGCACTTTTCATACATGGATTGTTCCTTACCTTTAGATGACAAGTACATTTCATACATGGATTGTTCCGTCCCTTTAGATAACCAGCACATTTCATACATGGATTGTTCCTTACCTTTAGATAACCAGCACATTTCATACATGGATTGTTCCTTACCTTTAGATAACCAGTACATTTCATACATGGATTTTTCCGTCCCTTTAGATAACCAGCACATTTCATACATGGATTGTTCCTTCCCTTTAGATAACAAGCACATTTCATACATGGATTGTTCCTTCCCTTTAGATAACAAGCACATTTCATACATGGATTGTTCCCTCCCTTTAGATAACCAGTACATTTCATACATGGATTGTTCCTTCCTTTTAGATAACAAGCACATTTCATACATGGATTGTTCCTTCCCTTTAGATAACAATCACATTTCCTACATGGATTGTTCCGTCCCTTTAGATAACCAGCACATTTCATACATGGATTGTTCCGTCCATTTAGATAACAAGCACATTTCATACATGGATAGTTCCGTCCCTTTAGATAACCAGTACATTTCATACATGGATTTTTCCGTCCCTTTAGATAACAAACACATTTCATACATGGATTGTTCCTTCCCTTTAGATAACAAGCACATTTCATACATGGATTGTTTCCTCCCTTTAGATAACCAGTACATTTCATACATGGATTGTTCCTTCCCTTTAGATAACAAGCACATTTCATACATGGATTGTTCCTTACCTTTAGATAACAAGCACATTTCATACATGGATTGTTCCTTACCTTTAGATAACAAGCACATTTCATACATGGATTGTTCCGTCCCTTTAGATAACCAGCACATTTCATACATGGATTATTCCGTCCCTTTAGATAACAAGCACGTTTGATACATGGATTGTTCCTTACCTTTAGATAACCAGTACATTTCATACATGGATTGTTCCTTTTCCCTTTAGATAACCAGCACATTTCATACATGGATTATTCCGTCCCTTTAGATAACAAGCACGTTTGATACATGGATTGTTCCTTACCTTTAGATAACCAGTACATTTCATACATGGATTGTTCCTTACCTTTAGATAACCAGCACATTTCATACATGGATTGTTCCTTACCTTTAGATAACAAGTACATTTCATACATGGATTGTTCCTTACCCTTTAGATAACAAGCACATTTCATACATGGATTGTTCCTTACCTTTAGATAACCAGTACATTTCATACATGGATTTTTTTCCTTCCTTTTTAGATAACAAGCATATTTCCTACATGGACTTTTTCCCATTTTTTAAGAGCGTCGAGGCCATCATGAATGTGGAACATTTTCTTCGTGTCTTCTTTACTCTGGAGTTCCTCATCCGACTAGTGACCTGCCCGGAGAAGAAAGAGTACCTCAAGTAAGTCAAACTAAAATATGACAATACACGGGTAGCTAGATTTCTGTGACGCCCCGGGGGGTGGGGGGGTGGGGGGTCCTTGATTTTGCCGCCCCTATTTGACGAACACCAACGTTGCGCACAGAATACACACCAAATGCGCTTTCCAAAGCATTGCGTAGAGGGCCAAGAATGTCTCCAAAATAAGTGTGACACTTAATACAGTTCCTCATGTTGTGGTGACCCCCAACTATAAAATTATTTTCGTTTCTACTTCATAAATATGTGTTTTCCGGTGGTCTTAGGTGATCCACTTGTATAAGGGTCGTTCGACCCCCAAAAGGGGTCGTGTCCGACAGTTTGAGAACCGCTGGTCTGGGACGAGGAGAACAACTGTTACGCAAAATTTATTTTAAAATTTTTTTGGGAAACGGAATCCGTAAAAATGATCTGCATACAGGAATAGTATTAAAAGACATGTTTCGTTTACGTTAATCCTTGTAGTGTCCACATATCTTAGGATTTTTTCATTCAGTTTGTCAGGACCGTAATCAATCCACCTAAATTAAACATACGGTATTACATACCAACTGTTTGTTACGTACTGAAGCGCGGTTTTGTTTTGTTTGTAATCTACAAGCCAACGCCACTTGAACCAAAATTGCAACTAAATCAATCAATAATGAATAATAGGGAATCAAGAAAAAAATCTAATTTGAATGAAAAAAAAAAATACATTTGGTGTGTTTGTGTGAGTGTATCTGTGTGCCCGTGAGTTTGTGTGTGTGTGTGTGGGGGGGGGGGTTATACATCGAATCAAATTCTAACATCATAAAGATGGTATCACTCATATTAATAATCGGAAAAATGTAATCCTTGTTTTAATGAAATATTCCCGCTTTCTCCCAACCCGGAAGCCGTAACCATTTAAATTTGTTTATTATCGCACTATTTTGCAAAACAAGCAGGTCAAGGACATATGCAGACCTTGAAATTAAATTATCACGGTGTTTTAGGTCTGACAATTTTCACTGCATTTTATAACAACTTGGACCAAATCTCTATTTTATGGTCTTCAATATTTTGCACACACTCGACCTCCTTAAAACATTAGTCGGTGCTTGAATGAGGTCGTACGCGCATTAAAGAGATCTATAGGGTTCAACGCGTTATACATATTAAAAATGAAATGTAAGGAGATACAATCCGGCAGAAACATTCACAACATCGTCGACGTGATCATCATAGCCTTGATGTGGACCCGGTGGACCCTGGACTACTTGCTCATGACGAACGCCGATCACCTCGACAAGAGCAGGAACTACATCTTGTTGGTGTTCAACTCTCTCATGGGCGTGCGCATCCTCAGTGTGTTCCACGTCACTAAGCACAGTCCTCCTCTCAAGGTTCGTGCTATTTTTTAAAAATCCTTGAAACTAACTTCGCTTTTTTATTGTGAATGGGTTGCTGGGTGGCTGGCTGGGTGGCAGACACAATCTTCGGACGATTAATCGACACACTTCCGGTCAAGCTATCGAGCTGAAACTTAGCACAAAGACTCGTTGCTGATAACAACATATTCTATAAAATTTTCCGCCCCTCCACCCCCCCTCCAAAAAAAAAATAAAAAAAAATCAGTCCTTTCTGTTTTTCAAGGGGAAGTTGAAGGGAAATTTCCAATGACTGCGCAAAATGAGATTCTTCTAAAAAATAAATACCGCAAGTGCGTTTGGTGCGTAACATTTCCTTATGTTTTTTTCCCAAAATAGTTGGTGAATTAAATATGCGGTGCGTAAGCAGGTGGGTCTTTAAAATCTATATATATAATTCGCCAGCAAAGGTTAAACACCACTACGCAGGCTATATATAGATAAGCCAGAGTGTGGCTAAATAATGAGTTCGCTGGCGCGCAAAATATAATTCTCGATAACTACGCTAAATGATATCTATATTTATATAATAATGCAACTGCGTTTGGGGCGTAATATTTTCTGTTCGGAAATGAATTCGTCTCAATTTAAGTATTGTGTAAAAAAATATTCGGTTTAAAAGTGGTTTGGACATGAGAATATTAATATAGTTCATGGGCGTGAAATAAAAAGTGTGCAGTGACGTATCATGGGGGGAAGGGCTGTAGCAAATATTGCGCTTCTTAAATGTGCGTTTCTGCGACGTATGCTACGTCGCGGGGCGACTAGTATTGATATAATTCAAGGGCTTGAAAAAAATTGTGCGTTTGTGAGCCATGGAAGGGGGGGGGGGCATTGAGTGGTGTTCTTATTGAGTGGGATATTTGTTTCGCATGTTTTGTCACATTTTTAGCCCCACCCCCACGTTGCTCGAAATAACATTTTATAAAGAATTTACTCTTAAAACTTGTTTTAGAGATTTACATTTTTTTAAAAATTCGTTCAGTGAAAGCTGTAATGGGTTTGGGGGGGGGGGGTAAGTAAAAATCGGATCACGCTGTTAGCAGGGTCCCGTTTATTCGGTATTCTATAATAGAAGATTGGCGATGATTTTTTTAACATTTTTTTTCGTTAAGGGCTTTTAAATCTCATGGGGTTAGTGAGCTATGTGGAGTTGAATTGTGGCTAATTTTAGAAGATGTGTAATTATTCTGTTTAAGTGAGCATACATATTTTGATACTCCTTTTTTTTTTCAAATTCTTCGGAAAAATTCTTTGCGAACATAGAAATATCCGATTTCGCTTTTTAAAGGGATTCCACTGTATACTCATGTATATAGTATCATGATCAAATTAGAGAAGTACGGCAAATAATAAATGAATACGTCATTCTCAAACAGTGTTTTAAGAATTAGATGTACAATATTATAACATATCTTAAAACGTAATTTAAGTCTTCTAGTTATTTAAATTTTTAAAAATGAAATCTCTTGAATGTCGTCCTATACATTTCGAGCCAGAGTGTCGGAAGAGACCATTAGGCACACACGCATGAAAGCCATACTATGTATCCCAAACCAAATGCGTACCTTAGGAAGGATCCTTAGGATATCTAATGGCGAGCTGAGATGATGCTTGGAAGTAGCAACCGTTACTGTAACCGTGGAGTGAAGTCGCTGGCAACAGCTTAGACATATTGGTAGAATGTCATCACTTCCAATGGCCACACACAGACGTAGGGCAAAGGAAGAAGAAAGCAAACAAGAATGCACAGACGAAAATTGAATGGGTCCTGCAGAAAAGTGGCCAGACTGTATAGACGGCCACCCACAGAAACAGAAGCCGGGACTGTATAGACGGCCACCCACAGAAACAGAAGCCAGACTGTATAGACGGCCACCCACAGAAACAGAAGCCGGACTGTATAGACGGCCACCCACAGAAACAGAAGCCGGACTGTATAGACGGCCACCCACAGAAACAGAAGCCGGACTGTACAGACGGCCACCCACAGAAGCCTGGCTGGTGGCGGCAAAAATCTTGGTCGACCTCTGGCGGCACTAACCCCTTGCCACGCCGCTGAAGCTACGTATAGCTCAAAGTTTTGATACAATTTTGATTTTTAATTTAAAAATAAAATAAATTGTCTCCAATTCAGACCAAGGAAGAAGAAAGCAAACAAGAATGCACAGATGAAAATTGAATGGGTCCTGCAGAAAAGTGGCCAGACTGTATAGACGGCCACCCACAGACACAGAAGCCGGGACTAAATAGACGGCCACCCACAGAAACAGAAGCCAGACTGAATAGACGGCCACCCACAGAAACAGAAGCCGGACTGTATAGACGGCCACCCACAGAAACAAAAGCCGGACTGTACAGACGGCCACCCACAGAAACAGAAGCCGGACTGTATAGACGGCCACCCACAGAAACAGAAACCGGGACTGTATAGACGACCACCCACAGAAACAGAAGCCGGACTGTACAGACGGCCACCCACAGAAGCCTGGCTGGTGGCGGCAAAAATCTTGGTCGACCTCTGGCGGCACTAACCCCTTGCCACGCCGCTGAAGCTACGTATAGCTCAAAGTTTTGATACAATTTTGATTTTTAATTTAAAAATAAAATAAATTGTCTCCAATTCAGACCAAGGAAGAAGAAAGCAAACAAGAATGCACAGATGAAAATTGAATGGGTCCTGCAGAAAAGTGGCCAGACTGTATAGACGGCCACCCACAGACACAGAAGCCGGGACTGAATAGACGGCCACCCACAGAAACAGAAGCCAGACTGTATAGACGGCCACCCCCAGAAACAGAAGCCGGACTGTATAGACGGCCACCCACAGAAACAGAAGCCGGACTGTATAGACGGCCACCCACAGAAACAGAAGCCGGACTGTATAGACGGCCACCCACAGAAACAAAAGCCGGACTGTACAGACGGCCACCCACAGAAACAGAAGCCGGACTGTATAGACCGCCACCGACAGAAACAGAAGCCGGGACTGTATAGACGGCCACCCACAGAAACAGAAGCCGGACTGTACAGACGGCCACCCACAGAAGCCTGGCTGGTGGCGGCAAAAATCTTGGTCGACCTCTGGCGGCACTAACCCCTTGCCACGCCGCTGAAGCTACGTATAGCTCAAAGTTTTGATACAATTTTGATTTTTAATTTAAAAATAAAATAAATTGTCTCCAATTCAGACCAAGGAAGAAGAAAGCAAACAAGAATGCACAGATGAAAATTGAATGGGTCCTGCAGAAAAGTGGCCAGACTGTATAGACGGCCACCCACAGACACAGAAGCCGGGACTGAATAGACGGCCACCCACAGAAACAGAAGCCAGACTGTATAGACGGCCACCCCCAGAAACAGAAGCCGGACTGTATAGACGGCCACCCACAGA
>CAXITT010000239.1:285651-339292 GCA_964033795.1 Lymnaea stagnalis | reverse complement strand
AAGAGAGATATATATATATATATATATATATATATATATATATATATATATATATATATATATATATATCAGAGGCGTAGCGAGGGTGTTTGGCGCCAGGGAACAAGATTCGTGACCGGGGACAAGATCCATTTTAAAGTGCCCCTTTTTCTTTTTTTTTTTTTTTTCAACTCTCAAACTCATTAATTTCATCAATAAAATAATATCAAAGCACATTTTGGCGCCCATAACTAGCTGGCGCCCGGGGACATCTTTCCCCCTTCTGCCCCCCCCCTCGCTACGCCTCTGATACATATATTTACTGTTATTTTGTTTACGAGGCTTACGCCATAGCTTCATGCACCGGGAATTTAATTACTATCTTATACTGTGCTCTGGTGTTTTTCTCTTCTCATCATCAGCTGTAACACTAGTAACAGAGTTAAGAATTCGGGACACTTTTGTGCACTTTTAGGCTATTATATTCTTTTGATTTAATGAAAAATCACTAGGATTGATATATTTTATTACCTGCAAGCCTAGTCTTATTCGCTGGAGTATATTCTGATGATACCGTTACACTATTATTCTATTAAATGTTAAAAATAAAAATGTTCAAAAAAAAATATTTCTTTTCTTTTAAACATAAAGATTTGTTCTCACTTTAATTTTTTGCAGTATTAGATTTTATGCAAAAAAATATATAAATCCTCTGCTTAATTATTTGCTAATGATTTAACACTGTTCCATTATACGTCATTGTAACATAAGGGGACAACATTGTTTACTATATATTATATTACATTCAAAGTTTCTATTCTAATTTCTTGAATTTAATGTTCTTTTGCATTTTTATATTATCCACTATTTTGTTTAGCCATGGATTACAAACGATTCACTATAATAGTCTCTGTTTTCATTTTTTCAACATTTATTTCTTTCAAAATTGCATTTTTATAAATTTGTGTTCATATTTTTGTTCAATCACAGAGAAAGCGAGAGAAGTAAATAAATAAATAAATAAATTACACTAGCGACAGCACATTAATTTACAATGATCTGTGAACTACACATGACCTGATATTGACATCGTTACAAATGTAAAAAAAAAAAAAAAAAANATACACGGAACAAGGGTGTGACTTCCAGGGGGAGCACTACGAGCACGGGGACGTGTTCCCGTCCAACACAACCGCCCTCCGGCCGCAAGGGGCCCAGTGTGTCCCTGTCTCTTCTCCCCATCTAGCTGTGTCTACGAGACAGTATATATATATATATATATATATATATATATATATATAAGATTTTCAAACTGAACAATTAGAAAATGGTCTTTATGCATGTGAACAACTGATAGAGATGTTCCAACCATTACCTCCCCTCCACTTCTTCGAATGTACTTGGATATTATTCTTTTCGACAAATTTTTTCTTACTAAATCTATTTTGTTTTACAAAATTGTTACCGTTCCTCATTACCCCAAAGAGTGATTATAGCCCCTGATTACCTATAGAAATCTTTGATGAGCGTTGTATCCAAAATGAAAACAAATTTCAGACTTGTATGGCTGGAAAGAAATCTTCAGATGTAGCCAAGGTCCTCTATGCTATCCGACCCACCCCCGAGCGTGGAAAGCCACCCCCCCCCCCTTTTTTTTTCCCCTCCTAGACCTTGGTAAACTGTGTGTGTGTGGGGGTCATGTTGGCGTTTAATTCGAGAGGTCACTATGAATATTTATACTACAACCATTTACAGTTACAAAATTGTTAGAACATTGTTCACTTTTCAATTTTAAGAATATTTATAACCACCTGTTGACGTTTCTCCTAATGCCGAATATATCTTCCCATTGTCAGTAAACCAAATCATCAAATCGTGAGATTATTTATTTAAAAAAAAAAAATGAAATTTATCGGTCTATAATGTGTATTTACGATACAGTTATTAAAATTCGCTATTTAATTGTTAGCGTGGCCAGCCGTGTGGTCAACTCAAGTTTCGTTCCCTACTACAGGTTTGGAGTTCCTTTATGATATAATTTTTCCTTAATTTTTCCTCTCCCTACCTATGCATAGCAATTATTATATATATATCTTTTTTCTAACAATCCCCCTTCCCCCCATATGATATATAATGAAAATATTGAGTAATTGTTTTCTTTTCTTTTCCTTCTTTAATACAAATGTGTTACCTGGAGAAATTTAAAAGACCACCACAGGGGGTGGGTGGAGATTACAACCCCCCCCCCCCCCCCCCTTTTTCCCTAAGCCAGATTGGAAGCACCTTCTTCCTCAGCCTACGTGGAGATGGCTTAAAAGAGAAAAAAAAGGAAGAGCAAACAAAGAGCTGAGCCCCGGAGCAGGGCTCTATGGGGGTGGGATGGGGGCCGGGGTTCCTGGCAAAGAGGGATCACCAACGTGCCGTTTAGTAGCCCGAAACTTGGGCTTGGGGGCGGGATGCTTTGGTGAGGGCACAAAGAGCTTTGGTTGCTAGCTCAACGTTAGATCTGACGCTATTTCTTAATGTACAGTCTCAGTAGGTGCGATCAAATCAATTTAATAATTTAAAAGTATTATTAGAAATATTTATGCATGTATTATATTCATTTCAGATTTTAAACGACTATAAGAAGTCTTACCTTTCGTAACTATTAATGATGCTATAGGCACATTTCTCTTGCTTACGAAAGAACAGTGTACCGTAAGACTATCTCAAATGGCATTTGTAAAATGTAAAACATTAATAAATCAAGATTCAACTTTCAATGGTAGGATACAAATTAGATGATTATTTCTATGGTACGATTATGGGTATATTCTATTGCAGGATTTGTGGCAAGTTTCTGTCGAATTATTATGGGTATATTTCTATTTCTGAATTTGTGGTAAATTTCTATCGAATTATTATGAATATATTTCTATTTTATGATCTGTAGTAAAATTCGAATTATTATGAGTATGCTTCTATGGCAATACTATCCCTGCTTGATACTTCTTTAAAGATGTTTTCCCCATTTACAATGACCAAGCGGAAATTTAATTTACTGTTGTACCAATATATCAAGTCAACGCATAGCTCCAGGGCACACATGTCCAATATACCTTTTAAGTAGGATGAAAACATCTAATAATAATTAGATTAGATAAATAAATTTACAATTTTAACCTATACATGAGAGTCTTAACAATTAAGGATAATCATTACTAATTTTAAGTATGCTATAAAAAGTATATGTAAATATGTGAACATTATTATCAGTTAAATGAAACAATATTCAATAAATATTTACTGCACACTTTTAAATCAAGACGTAATAATTCTTGATCGTTGTCCTTTAAAAAAATATTAAACTCAAATCAAAGGTATTTATTTCATTGGATATTAATGATGACTGCACAGAGCTATCTGGATGGATTCGGTGACAGTCGGCTGCCTAATTACTATAACTACTTAGTTTCACTTGTATTGCTTCATCACACATTATGTACAAGTTGCTCTGTTTATGCATAGGCTTAAGCTGAGCCCTCCGTATGTACAGTGTGTTGAACATTCACAGGTACACGATATAAAGTGTTTAAACAACACCAAATATATTTATCATTCATTTTTAAAAAAAAATAAAGCGGTGCTGAGGTGTGGTGAAAAATAGATGGGGTTCCTAAGGAGAGGTGAAATGGAGGAAAGAAACAAAGATAAAACGCGGTTTCGTTTGAGTCCACACATAACTTGACACGAAAAAGAATTCTTATTCTCTTTGACGAATTTTTAACAATCTTTTCCCGACTTAAAAAAAAAACCAAACAACAAACAAACAACAACTAACTTATGTGTTTGTTAATGAACAGCTAATAAACTTTCGATAGTTTTCGTTGCTAGCTTTGAACCTATAGGTAAAATTTGAACTGCAAATTTAGCAGCATTTAAAAACAAAAAAACAAACATATTTTTCTTTCTTTAATTTATTTCAAAATTTCTACTCTTCTTCTCTTCAAATCTCGGTAATCAAACCTTATTAGCCAGGTATTAAAAGGCATTTATAGATAAACTTTTAGGGAATCTTAGGCCAGTACAGAAGAATGAAGCGTAATTTTGTAAGTCTTGTTAATCCATGCGTAACAACTTGCTCCATTATTTACACCCATCCATTGTGCACACCCATCTATTGTTTCCAGATTGAAACAAAAAACATATTATTCACAAATTAACCGTTTTAAAAAGTTACAGAATTGCAGGCAGTAGAAGCAAAGAACATCATAAGTTAGCTTTATAAACATTTGAGAGAATCACAACCTTATCAGTGACAAAATACGTCATCTGAGACATTTTCATTGTTTACTAAACTGGAGGGAAGATTGGGCCATTTGTTTAATAAACTGGAGGGGAGATTGGGCCATTTGTTTAATATTAATAAACTGAACGGGAGATTGGGCCATTTGTTTAATAAACTGAGGGGGAGATTTGGCCATTTGTTTACTAAACTGAAGGGGAGATTGGGCCATTTGTTTATTAAACTGGAGGGGAGATTGGGCAATTTGTTTACTAAACTGAAGGGGAGATTGGGCCATTTGTTTAATAAACTGGAGGGAAGATTGGGCCATTTGTTTAATAAACAGGAGGGAAATTTGGGCCCTTTGTTTACAAAACTGGAGGGAACATTGGGCCATTTGTTTACAAAACTGGAGGGAAGATTTGGCCCTTGAAATGTTTTGACGGTGACCGACTTAGCAATTGAACCATGACGTTGACTTGTTCTGTCATTTGCTGAAAGCTTAATGCTAAGAGAACACCATTTGTTGACATCCATTTAATAGTAACGGGGGAGGGGGGCGGGCGGGCTGAGAAACAAACATATTTTAGGGAAAAAAAATTGTGTACAGGTGAATGGGCGGGACAAACCTGCAGTTGAATTATTGTACATTAATTTTAAATGGTACAAATATCATACAAATAGTAAATGGTTTTGTAACAAAGAAAAGATTTCGTATGTTAACTACGTAAGGTATTTAATTTGACTGATTATGAAATGATGATCTATATAGATCTATTTTTTTAAATACTCTAAAAATTACCCACCTCGATTAATAACTTCATTTCTGTTTTTTGTTTTTAAATATGCCGTAGAATACAATTTTTAAAATAATTTGTCTTACCATATCAAGGCTTACATAAAAGTTTAGCATTACCATAGTCCTTTGAATAAAAATTTAATTTTGTTGTCGCAGTCAAGGATTATGTAATCATTACAAACAATCCATCATAGTTGCATTTTTCTTATTAGCATCAAAGCTTTAATTTGATCTAAGTAATTAATTTAACAAACACTTCCCATGTCTGAGCACATGTTGGAAATGTTTTAAACTGCTTAATTTATTTGCGCGTTCTAAAGAGTGTATGACCAGGAATCGGTGCTTATAGATAACCGGAATCGGTTATGAAAAATGATTTCACATTAAAATAGTGAAACTTATTTGGTGTCTTGAGGACACTTATATTATTAAATATCATCTATTAAATATCCATTGTATGATGCTACATGCAATGATCATACTAACTTAACATTATTATATTTAAAATACGTATTCCACTTCATTGCAGAGCTAAGCTCCCCCTTTTTAAATGTGAACCTGAGGTATACATACAAATTATACATCTTTAAAACTACATCCTAAGTCTTAAGCACTTCTAGGAGTTCTTTCCAAGAATCTGAAATTCTAAGAAAGGAGAAAACCTTGCGGTCTCCCTGTTAAGTCTCGCGTAAAGCTTCGCCGTGCAAGGCGATGCCCCTGTCGTCAAACACGCTTCCCATATATGGTCAGGATGGTTCCTGAAGTGGTACCAGGCATCGCCCATTAACAGAGCCATGTCGCACACCAGTGGCGCCCTCACACGAAACGTCACTCGGGTGTTTGTGGCCAGGTCGCCCTGAACGGGCTCCAACAGCTGGCTGTGGCACCACCGATGGCACGCCCGGGGCAGGGGGGATTTGTTGGTGGCGCTCTGCTTGCAGTCTATGAGGTACCGGAACAGACATTCGTACTGCCCGTCCGGTTCTTCCGGGTTGGCGGATTTCGCACCGTATATCGAAAAGACGTACTTGCCGACGTGAGGGCAGCGCACTTGAAGCGCCATCGACGTGTCGTCTCGGTGTCGCAGGAAAGCGTACCTTTGTAAGTCTGCGTCGATGGCGTCCGCGCGCTGGCAATGGAAAGTTAGAGAGTAGGACAGCCGGACGGTTCTGCTGGCCGCGAACTGAAAATTGATATCGTCGTGGTTGTACGACACCAGAGGGTCGATGTGCGTTTGAGGGAGCAGGCCGTAACCGGCCATGGCCAGGGTCGGTCCGAAGAACGCGACTTTGGGGTAAGGGGATTTGATGGTCTCTCTTCCTTCCCGGCACGTGATCAAGAAGGCACACGCGCTCTGGAGTAGGTCAGAGCCGCTGTCGTCCTTGACATAAATGGTAAAGTAGTACCGGCCGCGTTTGGGCGGGGCTATCGTGAACATGGCCTTGTGACCGATTATCCTTAGCAGAACTCGTCCGTCCAGAGAATTCTGACTGACCATTCGTTTGTCCCTGGGCACCAGCGTGTATCCGAAACTCAAAAGACGGGGGATTTTTAGCTGCAGCGTTACCTCCCCCTTTTGAGTGTGCTGCTTGCAGTCGTAGTGAGATGCAAATTTAAGACCCGCGTTGAAAAATGGGGATTTCACAATGGGCAGGTCTAGAAATTCGGACATCGTGATGGGAACCTCCAGCAGCTGCCAGGCCGGGTCATCGGGGTAGTGTTGGTAGATGTGGTCCTCTGGGTCCGTGATGAAGTAGAACTCGTCGCACTGATAGTACAGGGGCTGCTTGGAGAGGTCGGTGCCTGGGTCCTCTCCAATGAGGCTTTCACCAACTGTGCTGATGGAGTCCCTGCGCTCTGAGCGTCCCCCCGAACTGTCGCTGTTGCGCCATCTGTACGTACAAATAAGTTAAAATGTTGATTAGATGATATGAAATGATTTCAACATATGTTTAGTTAAATAGCGTTGTAAAATTTACCTTTTATTTTTTACAAAAATGCTCATCGTATAATCCTTGTCCTAACTTGATATTTGGCCCTCTCAATAAAGAATCAAAATTATTGTCATAGTTAATTTTTTTTTAATGTGTTTTGTTTAAAAAAAAATAGAGTAGGATCCCAAATCCCGTTACTGACACTCTTTCAGAAGATTTGGCAAATATTTACTTTGATTTGTGGTAAATTAATTCATTTTATATTTAAATAACCTCATTTCATCTTCATATTGTCATTTCGCAAATGTTAAAGTGGTCAGCCATTATGGAATGCTGGTAGGTGTGAAGAAAAGATAGTTGTAAATGGATTTCTTACCGCTCTGATTCAGATTGGGGCGGGGACAGCCTGTCACCGTGTTTTAAATAATCGCCATTCTGTCCCTGGCCCATCCCCACCAAGGTCACCGATGTGGAGTTGGACGTTGTCGTGAACCTGAACAGAGAGCTTGGCGGCGACGTCTTACAAGATGGCGTGTTGTAGGAAAGGGCGTTCATCCGGAAAAGCGACTGCGGCGGGGACGACCTGACAGAGTTCCCGGAGTTATCCGAGCCCGACGAGTTCCGGAACATGGACTGAGGCGGAGACGGCCTCGGCAGAATCCCGCTGCCTTCCTGGCTCTGCTGCCTCGAGGCTCGGAAGAGCGACTGAGGCGGCGAATACCTGTCGCTGTCTTTTTGGGACGAGGACGACGAGTCCGAATGCATGCTGAACGCACCCCCGGACCGCGGCGTCGAGCTGATGGACGCGAAGGGAGACTGGGACGGGGACATGTTCTCGGTGCTGGACTTGCTGCACCCGCTGCTGAAGCTGGCCGTGTCGCCGTCGGACAAGCGAGCCACCGTCAGCTTGGATTTGATGTCTTTGTTGTAGAAGGCGTCGAGGAGAGACCTGCCCGTGAAGCCGTCGATCGTCACGACGCTGGGATCGTCCAGGCCGTTCTCCTTGTTGCTGCTGCCTAAGTCGGGTAAAAGTTTTCTGACAACGTGGGTTTGGTTGTCTGAGGGGTTCGAGGTGGAGTTTAAGGAATAGCCGTTTGGAATAGCATACGGACTGCTGTATCCGTTGTATCCTGGATTTTGAGCATTGCTGGTGTTGTTGGATATGCCTTGGAGTTTTGATCTCGCGTAATGGTCACTGTGCGATCCAGTGCTTCCGTTTTTGAGGCGTTTCTCACTGGAAAAAATACCAGTTTGGAGATTTCCATATCCGTAATGACTGCCACCACTGCTCCCCGCGCCGCCGAAAGTACTGCACAATCCACCCCCAGCGGTGGCTGCTCCACCGGCCGAACCAGGGCCGCTGCCGGGGGCGCCTTCCCCTACCACAAGCGGCACGCCACTGCTTTCACGATTCTCGAGGCTGTCTCTTCTCTCCCCATCCCGCCCCACAACGTCGCCGGCTTCCTGCTCGTACAGTATCTCCACGTTGTTGTAGTGTGTTTGAGTGTTGCTGTCCAGCCGGAGGCCCTCCCGTTTCTTCTTGTTGGTCCCAGCCACCTCGCCTCTTCCTTCGCCTTTGACGTGGCGTGCCCCCCAGTTGCAGTTGATGAAACACCAGGAGCCGTCTATGCTCACAGCGGTCCAGGAATTCCTGAAAATCATTTTTAAAACAAAACTGATTCTTGATGTTATCTTTTGGAACATGTCATTAAAAAGTACACTGTAAATATATTGAGGTTTTAATTTCTTCAAGATTTTTTACACGATTATAAAGGACAAACAACTTTCTGGTCTAAATTTAATGAAATACCTTTAACGTCTCAAACGTTAAGGTAAAATTATTTGATCAGTAGGTTATGACTCGTGGAGTAAAAAAAAACAACAACAATTCAGAAGCACATAGCATTATGACTGGCACACAGTTGGGTTACATGTGCTTGGCTCAACTAAACATAGTTCAACTATAAACACATAGATTAGACAAGAGCCACAAAAAATGGAATAACCATATTGACTTTCGTATAAATATTCCAGTTTTCTCACAGACGGGGGAAAATAATATCATAATCAACGAAAATATCATATGAACAGTCTTTTGGGTCAGATATTTGATTAGTCCTACCTGAATCTGTCGCTCTCCATCTTCATTCCTGGCTTGTAGCCTGCGCCTTTTGAGTAGCCCTCAATGACCTCACAGTAAATACCAGCATAACTGAAATATTATCATTAGTTTCTATAAACAAAAATGTAATAAAAATGGATCTCTTGGTCTTTGCTCTGTTAGGTTTATTGAGATTTACATTACCTCTGTGTTCATTACGTGAGGAAATTAAATAAAATCCACTTGACATAGGTGTGAAAAGCCGGGACGTGCTGGCACATGGAAACCTGTGACGAACGGTGTAGTAAGAAAGGCCCGGAGCCCCCCCCCTCCCCCGCACACCGGAGATTGTAATAACTGCCGAAAAAGGGCCGTGACGAATGAATGCTCGTTGCGTCGTCGTGGGCCAGCACGTCCCTGATGAAAAGACAATGTGTCTTTCTCTCATAGAAAAGCTTTTCCCACACTTATATATATGCAGAGAATAATTTTTTTCATATGCACAGAATATGTTTACATATGCAGAGAATATGTTTACATATGCAGAGAATATGTTTACATATGCAGAGAATATGTTTACATGTTTAGAGGACCTTTACAAAATTGAAATATAATATGTCATAAAAAAAACATCGCTTATTGAACCCAGGCGGCTGTTTCTAGAAGCAGACGAGTTTGTGTTTATATATATATATATATACATATAAAAGCAATACACGTTGATGATCTAATTAGTGAAACAGTTTGATAACACAGTGCCCCATACACTGTTCGGTTGTGTGCCATATAGCTTGATATCTTACCTGCACAACCTCCGGCACAGATCGTGGTATGTCTCAGTACCGTACTTGATGCCCCTGAGCAGGCCCATCGGGCTATCGGGACAAACCGTCTCCTCTACTTCCAGCTCGTTGAGGTCAGTCCAGGTCACCCATCGGAAGATGGCCCTAATATTAAATACAATTTTCTGTTATTTAATTTCTTTCTCTCTCCTCTTTAAAATTTTTAAGCTTCAAAAAAAAAAAAGGGGGGGGGGGTGGGAGTTTATAATTTCACGTTTAATTTAAATTCAAAGTTACGTGAACTGATTGAACTTCCGTACCCGGTAACTAATTTGTATTTGTTGTTGTTCGTCGGTCAAGATCGATTAGGACCATCTAATCATCCGGTTAAGGGAAGGGAGGTAGGGGTTAAGGTGAGTTCGTTGGTGGCCTGCTAGTCCGATCCGTGCTCAGAATACTCTCTGGCACCGCGGGCAGGGGATAGTTGCTGTAGTTGATGATATAATGTTTCTTTTTCGGTCTAGCCTGCGTGTCACAGATCTGGCCCCCCTGCTGGCTTAATGAGATTGAGCCCCTTCTTGACATCTGATCTCCACCTGGCTCTGTCCTGGGCTGTCTGAAACCATTCAATGGGGTTGATGCTGAAGGCCTTTAGTGCCGCTTTCAGTAAGTCCTTCTAATGCTTTCTTTGATCTCTTTGAAAGCGCTTGTCTATCATGAGTTCACCGAAGAATAGCTGTCTAGGGAGCCGGTTGCTTTCCATACGGGCCACGTGTCCCGCCCAGCGGAGTTGAGACTGTATCAGGGTGATGAAGATGCTAGGTGATGAAGATGCTTTAGCGAGAAACTCCGTGTCAGGCACTTTGTCTTGCCACCTGATGCCGAGTAGTTTCCTGAGGCAGGTTGTGTGAAAGTGGTTTAAGTTTCTTGGCGTGACGCTGGTAGACTGTCCACGTTTCACATCCGTATAGCATTGTCGAGAGGACTGCTGCGCCATAGACCTTGATATTCGCTTCTCGTCTTATATCTATCCTCTCCCATACAGTGCTTTGGAGTCTGCCAAACATTGCACTAGCTTTTGCGAGTCTGGCATTCATTTCGTCATCCACAACGACAGCTCTGGAGAGAGTGCTGCCCAAGAAAGTAAATTTATCCACCGCGTTTAGACGCTGTCCGCAGATGGTGATGCTGGACTCAGTGTATGGCCTACTGGGAGCTGTCTGATACATCACTTCAGTCTTCTTTGTGTGCATTGTAAGGCCAAAGTTGTTGCAGCTCTCAGAGAAGATTTCCACGCTGTACTGCATGGCAGTTTCAGAGTCAGCATTGAGGGCACAATCGTCCACAAACAGAAGCCCGCTGATGGCTTTGTCTTTTACCTTGGTTTTAGCTTGCAGCCTCCGTAGGTTGAAGACTGATCCATCAGTGCGGAAATTCATGATACTACATGAGTACGTGGACATGTTTATGTCTATTTATGTTTTTTTAATCTTCAAGAATCCAGGAGGGTATTTCACCATCTGCAAATTGTATTGCAGTTCAAAGTTTGAATCATAGACAAAGGGTGAGTGGCCATCGCATCACGGCAAGTCATAGAAATATGATTTAACAGCAGCAGGGCTGGCTGAAACAAGAGAAAGTGCTGCCTTAGCCCCAGAAGATCTTCCAAGGATTAGGCCAGGTAAGTGGGATCAGACAAGGCTACCCTTAAGTCAAGCAGTTCTTCCGAGCATTAGGCCAATTGATTAAGCTCAGAAGATGTACACATTCACATTCCAATGTCTCACACACCATATTTGTATAAAAAACTTCCTAAAAACATAATTATGAACTTCATTTTTTTTTTACCAGCTGTATTTCAAAACACAGGAAATGTATCGTGTAGAGCTAAATTTAATCTATAATTTATTTAAAAGTATAATGCAACATAGATTTTAAAAAATCAAACAAAAAAAAAAAAAAACAAATCTGGAAAATGCACTATTATTATCTGCAACCGGAGCATATCTAGATCTGTAGGAACTCTCTGCTGGCGCTAAGCTGAGATGATCATGTGGCTTTGAAGAAATACATGCTCCTAAACCGCATAAATGAATGAACTGTTCCAATAATGTTTATTTTTTTTATATATTTTTTTTACGTTTTTTTTAATAGTATTTAAGTTTTTATCGTTAATTAAATTAATTCAACTTAATAGGAATAGCAGAAATTTCGTCAATCATCATACACATAAAATGCGGCTCAAATTTAAAACCATGTGGGGGGGGGGGCTAACTAAAAAAGATAACTCCATGCTTGCGATGCGTTAAGAAAACATTTTTACGATGGTGTCCTTTTGAGGAGATACCTTATTTATGTAGTAGATTTAAAGGGTTGGGGGAGGGGGGTGGGGGGACGACGTCATACCGTACCTTGCTTTGTCCAAGTCTGTTTCACACACAACAATTAAATCCTTGACGAGCTCTGTGAATGTTGAATACTCCTTCTGCACAACCTTTGTTGCAAAGATCAATAACAAGTATCCGTTAAAATCTCATTGCAGTCTTTCCAAGTCTGGGTATTTAGCGAGTATACCATGAAGCTTAAGGGCTTAAAGTCAGGCGTCTCAACATTTTAAATTCATGTATAACTTCTTCCTGTCATGTCCAGGCCACTGACCACTTCATACACAATAAAGTATGTAAATTAATATAATAAATATCTCAAAGGAAATGGCACTCACGGAGCTTTACACGGACCCCTAAGAGGTCCATGGACCACAGGCTTTCAGTGACCCCACTATTTAATTATGTCAACATTTTATACCCCCCCAATGAATAATTTATAATATAAGTAGATTTATTAATACATTTTACTTTGTGCTGATCTATTTAAATGACACATACTATTGTAAGGAAAACATTTCAATACATTTTTGGCTTGTTTATATACAAAGTTAAAAAGTCTTATGCACTTAAATTTTATAAAGCTGAATCAATTGAAAGGTTGTTTAAGACTAAATATCATTGTTTGTGGAAGTATAAATATGATTATTTTCAGTAAAGCTAACAACTACAGTATAGTTTCTAGCTGCTATCATCTTCCCATGGAGTAGCCAGGTGTTGCTCTATCGTAACAATGGGCATCAGTGACATAATTTGGGAAAGTGCAGGGGGGGCATTTGCGCCCCCTCCCTTGAATTTGCAGGTATTATTTAAATTGCTATCTACTGTGGCAACTCCAGTAATAAACAACTTAACAAGCCGAACAAGATTTTGCCCCCCCTCCCCTCTCCTGAAAACCCCCTGAAATGACGCCCCTGATAGGAATAGTCCGTAGTAGCTGATTTATCATTTTCATCTTGCTGAACTGATATACCAGACAAGTCAACATCATCGTCATCTAACCATTCAGCCCTTAAAATAGAAGCATTGCCAGTGTGTGCAATAAATCAATAAATGCCATAAGATCTCTCTATCTCCTTGCAGCTACTCGCATTGGTCAAATTCTCTTTTTTTTTTTGGTGGAGTAGAAGGTGCTAATTTGTTATGCTCAAGAGAGCATTGTCGTTTCTGTTGAACTTGCTATTTCAACATGACTTGTGATGCAAAAAAGGTGCTACAGATTTTGCAAATCCGTTCAAGCAGCGATGCTATTATGGTTGCTTACAAATTATATGACTACTTACTCTCATTATTTTTTTTTAAAATAATGTAATAGCCAGTCAATTTTAATTTAATAAGAAAACATGATTGTTGACGTCATTTAATCTAAACCCACACCCTCAACAACTGTCAAACATTTCCAACCCCCCCCCCACTTCTTTTGTTGACCTAATTAATGGATGGCCCGTAATTTATTTTTTTTTAAAATAATGTAATAGCCAGTCAATTTTAATTTAATAAGAAAACATGATTTTTGACGTCATTTAATCTAAACCCCCACCCTCAACAACTGTCAAACATTTCCAACCCCCCCCCCCACTTATTTTGTTGACCTAATTAATGGATGGCCCGTAAATAATAAATTTTTGGCGACCAAAAACAAATTATTAAATAAAAAAATCACGTGGCTCCCAACCATGGCCCGAGATCCGTTGTGTTCGGTGCACAACGTGCCGAGAGTCCAGGGCATCCTTGTCGGTGACTCACATACATTGTGTTAGATACAGTTACAGCTGTGTGCAGGTACCCCATGAGGGCATCGACTGATTACCTGAAAGACGTGATTGTCTATCTTCTCAAACTCCTTGGGCGATTTAAACAGCTGGGACCTCTTGAACTCTGGTGGGGTCACGGGCGGCGGCCTTGAGAGGTCAGCCGTGGGTGAAACCTCGTCAGAGTCGCTGGAAACACGATCCTGGTGAAACGATATGAATGAATGCACAGATAAGAAACCAAACTGTCAAATCTTTTGCTTTTTTGTTTTTTTTTGACGGCAAAAATCCAAAATAAACATTGTCACGTGACATTTGTTAGCCTTTATCTTTAAAAACGTCCTTTGAACATTGAGTCAAAGTCTTTCTTAAACATTAAAACAGTTTTGTTTAAAGGATCCTAGTAAGGACGTTATCATGCAGTACTAGAGGGTTCATCAAAGAAGGAGCTATAAAGGGATTATCTTTCCACTTGCAACAAAGTTTAAAAAAAAAATTAATTACAAAATATTCAAACAAACATCAAAACACACATCAAGAAGGATGTGGGGCAGCACAGCTTTGGGCCATGACATGACCCCACGGGGGACCTTTGTGTGATTTGAGTTTTCAATCCCAGCAACAACAAAAAAACAAAAATAACAAAAAACAAAACAAAAAAAATTATTCTCAAAACCAGTTTGTCCTCAAATCCAGTAAGTCATCTTAACCAGTACGTCATCCAGTACGTCATCGGATCCAGTACTTCATCGAATCTAGTACGTCATCGAATCCAGTACGTCATCGAATCCAGTACTTTATCTTATCCAGTACTTCATCGAATCCAGTACGCCATCGAATTCAGTACGTCATCGAATCCAGTACTTCATCGAATCCAGTACGCCATCGAATCCAGTTCGTCATCAATAAAGTACCCATCAGCAATAAATAGATAGCCCCATAAAGATATTCAGAACAGAAACTTCATGACGTTGATACGAAGACAGAATGGAAGAGGGGAGTGATGGTGAGAAGAGATGATGGGTCTAGTGAAACCAAAAGAATGCTCTGAAATAAAACTATATATCAGAGGTGGACTGGGGAGTTCAAGCGGCCCGGGAAAACATCAAAGCGGCCCTGGGAAAAAAACCCCAAAAAGCGGCCCTATCTTCATGACTTCCATTTGTATTATATCACCGGTCCTAGCGGCCCATCGGGAATCTTGCCGGTGTCCCGGCGGCCCAGTCCACCCCTGCTGTATGTAGTCTATACACTTTATGAAACGATACATCTGGACAGCGTTTCCTTAAATAACGTACTTTTTTCCTGACATCTCAACAATGAGGATTTAATTTTATGCACCATAAGTAGCAGCATTGACTTAATAGCTTTTTTTTAAAAAACAAAACAACAGTCTTTAAATAAGAAAAAAAAATAATTAAAAAATCAATATCTTTTTTTCCATTACCAAAAAAAAAGGGGGAGAAAAAAAAAATCGAAAATGCTGCTCAAGTTTGAAGGGTTACCTCCGAAGCTGTCAGCCTCTCAGCTATCAACAACAACATCTCCTGGCTATGTTTCTGTATCAGACTTGCCACTTTGGCTCTCTGCTCATTGCTCAGTCTGTCTATCATCTTGCGCACTTTTTCTTCCTTTTTCCGCCTTAAAGAAACAACAAACACAATGGGATTGAAAGGATTTTAAAAACAACAACAACCAAAAAACCAAGCGCACGTCCAGAGGAGCATTGTTAGAGGAGATATGGTGTGGGGGTTTTTTTTGGTGTCTTTTTGGTGTCTTTTTGGTGTCTTTTTGGTGTCTTTTTGGTGTCTTTTTGGTGTCTTTTTGGTGTCTTTTTGGTGTCTTTTTGGTGTCTTTTTGGTGTCTTTTTGGTGTCTTTTTGGTGTCTTTTTGATGTCTTTTTGGTGTCTTTTTGGTGTCTTTTTGGTGTCTTTTTGGTGTCTTTTTGGTGTCTTTTTGGTGTCTTTTTGAACTAGAATAAGCGCATCTCTCCGCACAATCATCACAACAACAGCAACAAATCGGTTAGTGTTGATTCCACGAGATCATTTCTCGATGCAGCGCTTTAAATTGTTTGATGTCTGTGAACTGGCAATAAAGCTCGATGTGCTTATTACGAAATTTACACATTATTAAAATCCATAACGTTTTGAATGTAGTTAGATTAAGATTAAGTTATTGGATTATTTCTGACCACGAGATCTTATTTAAATAACATGGTAATGGTTTGGGGGGGGGGACGATCTGATATTCACGAGTAAAACAAAATATTTAAAAGAAATACTAATAAATCTATTTCCCTCCCTTGTTACATCAATAGTGAAGGTGATGTGAAACCTCCACTGACATTCGAGCCCCAATTAATTGATAATAATTGATGGACTGCATTCAAGTTGTTTAAATGAAATATAAGAACAAGGTATGTTAAACTTGAATAAATAGACAGAACAATAAGATTTGGACGTTTCGGCTTAGAGACTTCATCCTCAAACAAAACAACTAGAGGTAGAACAAGTAACAAAGCTCGGTAAAAAAAACAAAAAAAAACTACTATGGTGGTCTTCTATTTATTCAAGTTTAGCATACCTTGTTCTTATATCCCAATGAATTGATAGCTCATTTAGGAATAATGATCTAATCACAGAAATATTGATATAATCACAGGAATATTGATCTAATCACATAGGAATATCGATCTAATCACAGGAATATTGATCTAATCACATAGGAATATCGATCTAATCACCTATACGTCTCTTCGAGTCTCTCGGTCTCCTTCTGAAGGCGTGTCTTTCCTTTCTGGGGCGAGAACCTCTCAAACGTAGACACCATGTCTCGGACAGACCGCTCCATTTCGGCTCTCAGTTCATCCTCTAATCTCTTCACCTGCAAACAAAATAAAATGCGTTAAAATAAGGTTTAGCCGTGACGTTCTCCACAAGATACTCATCATAACATTGTGTTAGTTGAAGGGAAATAATGGCAAGGAAGTGACATCAGCGGGATACGCCACCACCATTTTTTTGTAGTATTTAAAAGTAGCAACATCCCCATCACAATAAATTGTAAAATTATTCAAATCCGCCTCCATTTTTTTTTTTGAGATAGAAAGAAATTTTATCTAATTAATTAGCATTAATTTAAAAAAAAATTAAAATCATTTTTTTTAAAAGGCACAATGAAGTACGGAGCCATCTTGTCAAACTAGTCGGTACAAGGAAGTACAGAGCCATCTTGGCCAATTAGTCGGTACAATGAAATACAGACGCATCTTGGCCAACTACTCGGTACAATGAAGTACAGAGCCATCGTGGCCATCCACTAGGTACAATGAAGTACAGAGCCCATCTTGGCCAACTACTCGGTGCTACACCGAATTTCTGTAATCACATCAGCTTAATATCACTGCTTTGCCCGTGAAGCCCCAGCATGCACCCTTGTAAAACACACAACTGTCGGTTATCGCAGGCTCACCTTCTTCTTCCGCTCCTCCTGTATCTGCATGTACAGCTGATCCTCCTCAGCCTTCTGCACCTTCTCCAGCTGAGTCTGTGCCTCAAAGATCCCCGACTGCTCAAAGTCCTGCATCGGGGGGGGGGGGGGGGGGAAAAAAACGAAACACTATTCCAACACGTAAGTTAAGAGCCATGTGGCTTAAAGCTTAAACCATTGTATGTTTAAGTTACACAGTTTTAGCCAAGTAGATCCGCGCGTTTCCTAAAGAGGCATTTATCAGAATATGGATGCAATTCATGGTGAGTGTTAGTGCGATTGCAACATTTATTTTAAAATACAAGTAAACTATGTGTTAGATCAATACATTCGTAACAATATTTTACTGTCAAAAATCAATCACAAGTTTCATATATATTAATCAGTTCATGGAAGCGCAGTCGGCGTCTTTTTGGGTCAAACATGTGGAAAAGATAGAAGAACCCAATCCTGTCTAAAATGTTTGGAGCCCGTGGGCTGACAAACTGTGTCCTTCATGCAAGTGTTTGGGAGCTGCTGTAGATAAAATTGATCAGGTCCACAGCCCGCTGCGATGATCTTGTTAACACACGTTTGGCACTTCACAATTTGCCCCAGTTTCGGACTTTCTTTTTTTTTCAATACCGATACAAGCCTTCAAGAGCTTGACATGCGATTTGAATGTCAGCCTGGGAGGATAAAATGGGAGAGTTTGGGGGGCTGGGGTGGCGCAGAGGGGGGAGGGGGAGGAGCCGTAAACCAATTTCGTGATATTGTATTAAGAATATTGGGCTGTATCAATCGATGACAGTTATTTAGAAAGTGACACTGACCCCATATCTTTCAGACCCACCCACCCCACCCGCCCCGCCAGCTCCCCTTTGATTTGATTTCTCTGATAAATACACGTTGATTGTGTGATGAACTCCCCCAATTTTACAATCTGTTAATTATATCTCCCTGCCTTGGGTTGGGGTTGGGGGGTTGGTGGGGGTGGAAACAGCAACACGTTTACTGTAACTAAAAAAAGAGAGAATGTTGATTCTTTTATATTTTAAATTGTGACTCTGTCAATATTTTGATTGTAGTTTTAAAAGTCTCTCTCTCTCTCTCTCTTCCCCCATTCCCCACCACCCACCCCCCTCCATTTCCCGAAATTTTTTTATATTGATTACATTAAATTTCGTATATTTACAGATTCTTTCATGCAGAAACACGATGCAATGTCTACAAAGTTTTGACTTGAATCTTACAATTAAAATACACCGCACCTTAATATTATTAATTTACGATTGGTCAAATTTAGAAGGGGAAAAAATGGCACATTTAGAAAATGACCTGGGATATTAAAAATAAAGTTAGTTCTATACCGTCTTTAATGTTGGTGAATAGAGCCCTGAATAACCAACTCCCCGTTAAATCTTTGCCAATGGCAAGCACAGCGCTCACAATCCAAGGGACACTTGTAATTAAACTCGGACGCGTTTCTCTGTTTTCGGCGACTTCTCTTTTCCTTTATGTCTTTCCAAGGCTCATTTTTTTTCGTCTATCAATTCACATCCTCTATCTCTCTCTCTCCCTCCCCCTCTCTTCCTCCCTAGCACCCTCTCTCTCTCACTCTCTCTCTCTCTTAATGTCCCTCTCTCTCTCTATCCAAATCTCTCTGTCCCTTTCACCACTCTTTCTCCAAATCTTTCTCTCCAAATCTCCCTCTCTCTCACTCTCTCTCCCTTTCTCTCTCCCAATATATCTCTCCCAATATCTCTCTCTACCAATCTCTCTCTCTCCCTTTCTCTTTCCATCTCTCTCTCTCCCTCTCTCTCTACTAATCTCTCTCTATTCCTTACGCTTTCTCTCCCTCCCTCTCTCTCTCTCCCAATGTCTCTCTCTCTCTCAATGTCTATCTCTCCAAATCTCTCTTTCCTTCTCTCTCTCTCCCCCCCCCTCTCTCTCTCCCAATCTCTCTCTTTACCTCCCCCCCTCTCTCTGTTCTCTCTTCCTCACCGCCACATACTCACCCTATACGTCCCCGTGGTTGTCTTCTGCTTCCCCCTCCTGTAGATCTCCTTGTAGTGTGCAAACTCCATGGCGTTGGCGTCATACTGCCAACCCGGGTTGTACATGCTGCCACGTGTCTGAAAGCAAGGCAGAAAATGCTATAATTAGTTCTTGATTTACATATACAGATCATATTTCATCTACTAAATAAAACGTACATTTGAAAGACAAATTTGAAAGCGGAAAGAACACGCAAGCACTTTAGAGTAAACTTAGAATCAGTCAGTAACATATGGCTGATAGTTCGCTAATTGTTTTTTTTTGGGGGGGGGGGGGGGGCAAAATATGAATTATGAACCTATGGTGTTTTATATGTGGGCCAGAGAAGGCATCAGTTTTCATTGATGGGTGTTCATTGATGGATGTTCATTGATGGATGTTCATTGGCGGATGTTCATTGATGGGTGTTAAATAATGGGTGTTTCTTGATGGGTGTTCATTGATGGGTGTTAAATAATGAGTGTTAAATAATGGGTGTTTCTTGAAGGGTGTTCATTGATGGATGTTCATTGATGGGTGTTCATTGACGGGTGTTCATTGATGGGTGTTCATAGATGGGTGTTCATTGATGGGCTTTCATTTATTTGTTTTTATTTTTTAGGCGTTGATAAATGGGCGCCTATTTATGGTTGTTCATTCATGGGTA
This sequence comes from Lymnaea stagnalis, assembly GCA_964033795.1. NCBI lineage: Eukaryota > Metazoa > Mollusca > Gastropoda > Lymnaeidae > Lymnaea > Lymnaea stagnalis. The sequence goes on along the minus strand of CAXITT010000239.1, from coordinate 319,120 downwards.
TTCATTGATGGGTGTTTATTGATCGATGTTTATTGATGCGTGCTCATTTTTTTTTTGGACGTTCATTGTGACTGGTTCTCGAGTTATCAGCAGGTTTACTTAGAGCTTGTGACCGCTGCCACGCTCAAGTGATGTTTGCGTGTCATGGTATAAAACAACGGGAGTACCAACAAATCTGACGTGGGACCTGTCAGCGATCGATACGCTATCAATAAGAGTATCGATGATAAGAGAGGTGGATGTGCATGAGCGAAGGTTGATATTTGCTTAGCGGATGATGAGTGTATGTGTTTTGAGACAGTGAGTGAGGGGGGGGCGGGTGGAAGGAGAGAGAATGAGATGAAGATATGAAGATTACGGAATTTTTTTTTTAAATGTCAAAACAGAGAAGGATATTAATGTATCGAAGGGTGGGTGGATGGATGGATGTATAGATGGATGGTCAGGTGGATGGATGGATGGGTAAGAAAGCAGACGCGCGGATGGAAAGTCAGATAGGCTGACGGACAGACATAAAGTCCTACTGATAGCTAAAATATGTTATACGTGCTTGCTTCGAGAACGATCTTTGCCCATAAATACATAACCCTAACCAGCTTAAGTGTAGACCATTCCAGTATTCTATCCACCCGTCTGCATTTCTCACTAGCACACGAACAACGACACCGATGAAGGAGCGTATGAACGGGTGAAGATAACACACACACACACACAAACGAGTTAAGGGGATTTAACAAGAAAGAAGGATTTGTTAAGGGCAAATAACGCCACGGGCAATAATTTGTCGTGTAAGCTCTGTCCGGCACTCACAACACCACCCCCACCACCCTAACCCAACCCCCCCCCCCCCCCCCCCCCCCCCCCCGCCGCTGCCCCTCGTCCTAATGCTCAGATTCTGTGGTGCTTGTCTCGAATAAAACAAGATGAACAAGCTGAACATGAAAGACAGTCGTGGGGTGGGGGGGGGGGCGGTAAAGGTGGGAGGGGTTGATAACGCTAATTTGAAGAAGATCACGACGAACGAAAAATGCAGAATTGATAAAAGGATTAATTGTTTACATCGTGATCTCGAAGGGGGTGTGTTCGAGTCCTCATTTATATGAGGCGTCCGTTGGGCGTCATCTACTGTAACAAACCGATTTAAAAGAAATATTTCCGTTTTATTATTTAATATCGCGTTGGTACTAGGGAGGGGCGGGCATATTGACAATGATGTTAATGAAATACTGTTTGATTGACATTTTAAGAATGACATTATTTAACATATTGCGCTGTTCTAAAGGAATATTTTTAATGCATATTATAAACTATAATAATAATAATTTGATGTACCTGAATGTGTGGCGCTAAGATAAAGCTGTTATTAAAGAAATGGAAGCTCAAGTCACGGCAAGTAAAAAAAAAAGTTTTACAAACGACACAACATAGGAGAGAATGACCCTGTATCAAGGACTTCTGGGACCCTGTATCAGGGACTTCTGGGACCCTGTATCGGGGACTTCTGGGACCCTGTATCAGGGACTTCTGGGACCCTGTATCAGGGACTTCTGGGACCCTGTATCAGGGACTTCTGGACCCTGTATCAGGGACTTCTGGAACCTGTATCAGGGACTTCTGGGACCCATATCAGGGACTTCTGGCACCCTGTATCAGGAACTTCTGGGACTTTTGCTAGTGTTTTACTTGCCTTACTATTTTTTTTTCCCAATTTTGTATTTTTTACACTTTTGCTTGTTATTAATTTTTTTTCTTCACCAAAGGAGGCTTTTGGTCGACACGTTCGTTAAAAAAAAAAGAACCGTCAGCTGGGAATTAGGACATCTGGGTCGTTGTGTTATTTAAAAAGAAACATCATTTAAAATTGTGTATGTGATAGATATAACGTCCTGGGGGTTTTTGAAGAATGCGCTAAACCTATTGATTTCAGGTGTGCTCTGCGCAAAGGTTTCAACAAAAAATTTCATTGCAATTCTATGTCAATGCCATAAAAGGAGAAACGAATCTCAATTTTCAAACTCAGAATTATTCTTCTGTCTTTATGCTTAACATTAACCTTTACATTTATCAGCTCAACAGTATAATAGTTTGAGAATCTAACCTTTCCCCCACAGTCATCCCCACCTCTCCCATTTTTCATTAAATCACATTAAAAGGGATTAAAAGGTAAAAGTAGAAGTCCCCTGCGACATTTTAACTAATTTTGTTGAATAAAATAGCCCACGTGTTTCAATATTGATTCCAAATATTTTTATTGTGCATCAATGGGATATCCCAAAAATTATGTGTATCAATGGGATTTTCCAAAAAATTATAATGTGTATCAAAGGGAATTCCCCAAAATTATGTGTATCAATGGAATTTTCCAAAAAATTATAATGTGTTTCAATGGGATTTCCCCCAAAATTATAATGTGTATAAATGAGTTTCCCAAAAAATTATAATTTGTATCAATGGGATTTCCCCAAAAATTATAATGAATATCAATAGAATTTTCTAAAAAATTATAATGTGAATCAATGGAATTTTCCAAAAAAATATAATGTATATCAATGGAATTTCCCCCCAAAATATAATGTGTATCATTGAGATTTCCAATAATTCATATTACAGCCCTCCTGGCATTCAGCATATAAAAACAATTCTGGTTGTTAAAAACTACACCAAAAAAATACACAACAATAATAATAATAATAATAAATTAATTTTGAATAATTCGTTTCGCTCATGTACATACAACTCCTTTATTCCGGACTAATCTAACACAGCCCTGTTACTGTTACCGTAAACGGATTTTCCCGCCAACTCAGCAATTATTCCCCGAACGTCCCACCCCCCATTCCCCCCCCCCCTTTCCCCCCAAAAAAAATATTCAAGGAAAAAAATAATTCCCCTTACAAGAATAGAGGCCAGTCGGCTATTGAATATTCTTTGCACGTGGCGAAAAAACTCGGGCGACTGTGATTTTAATTAGCATTCAACACCGGTCCACTTCCTCGTGTCCGAAATGTTTTGTTTTTTTTCCTTTAAATCCCCCTAACAAAAAATCTGGCCAATTGCTATTATTGGAGAAGCTGTAAATAAAGGGAGGGAACGAAGTGCAAAGAATGCGGAAGAGTTGGTTGGTTGTGATCAAAGTTGTGGGCCTTGTATGTGCCATTGTGAGATTTTGAAGAAGAAAAAAAAAGAGTCCATGGACATGCCCAACGCTAGGTGTGTCCTTTTCAGAGTGAGAACACAGGAAAGGCTTGTGCACAAATTAACGTTAGGTGCTCTCTTCTTTCACTTGCACTTTTAACAATCGATCATCAGCCTTCACCCGAAAGCCATCCCCTCAGGGGGGGGGGGTTCATCCACAAACGACGTCATGTACCTAGTTGTTTTTTTTTGGGGGGGGGGGGGGGGGGGGGCAGTTTTTCCAGAATTTGTGACGATTTATTAGGAGGGGTGTCTACACTGTGTGACACATTTGTGACGAATTTGGGTAAAGACGTCATTTATAAATGGTCACTTAACACTACTGTCTCTCTTTCCGACTCTCTGCTACAGGCCTGTACAACATACGGCCGCATGCGGACCGCCAGTACCCACTTTGCCGCCCGCGACGTAACGAAATATTATTTATTCTTATTGTTTTCTTAACAGCTTTTCCCTCTGTCCTATTTTTTTGGCCCGCACAAGACCTGTCCTATTTTCTTTTGGCCCGAACAAGTTTTTCATTAAGTATTATGGCCCGCCTTACATTTTGAGTTGTGCAGGACTGCTCTACTTTGTGTTCATACTTTGTTTCTTTACATTTTCTGCTGAAGTATAATTTATTGTCCTTGCTTTGTTTCTTTAACTTCTGAAGCGTAAATATATATTTATTTAAAAACATATGATTTCCTGTTAATATCTTTTTAAAATCCGTGCCCTTGAATGCCCCTGTCTTGCAAAGTTACCATTCCCCCCCCCCACTTTTATCTCTCTGTCATCTCACTATCCTCTCACTATAATCTAACTATTATCTAACAATCACCTTACTATCATCTTACTATCATCTCACTATCATCTTACCATCATCTCACTGCCATCTTACTATCATCTTACTATCATCTCAATATCATCTTACCTCATCTCACTATCATCTTACTATCATCTCAATATCATCTTACTATCATCTCACTAACATCCAACTATCATCTCACTATCATCTCACTACCATCTCACCATTATCTCTCTATCATCTCACTAGCATCTTACTATCATCTCAATATCATCTTACTATCATCTCACTACCATCTAACTGTCATCTCACTATCATCTCACCATCATCTCACCATCATATCTCTATCATTTTATTATCATCTTACTATCATCTCAATATCATCTTACTATCATCTATCATCTCAGTATCATCTCACTATCATCTCACCATCATCTCACTATCATCTTACTATCATCTTCCTATCATCTTACGATCATCTCAATATCATCTCCCTATCATCTCAATATCACCTTATCATCATCTCATTATCATCTTACTATCATCTCAATATCATCTTACCTCATCTCAATATCATCTCACTATCATTTTACTATCATCTTACTATCATCTTACTATCATCTCAATATCATCTTACTATCATCTCACCAATCTTACTATCATCTCACTATTATCTTCCTATCATCTCACTACCATCTCACTGTCATCTCACTATAATCTCACTTTCATCTTACTATCATCTCACTATCATCTCACTATCATCTCACTATCATCTCACTATTATCTCACTATCATTTCACTATCATCTCACTATCATCTCACTATCATCTCACTATCGTCTCACTATCATCTCACTATCATCTCACTATCATCTCACTATCATCTCATCATCATCTCACCATCATCTCACCATCATCTCACTATCATCTCACTATCATCTCACTATCATCTCACTATCATCTCACTATCATCTTACTATCATCTCTCTTGGCTATCACGAACTTGTGTTTTTTGTTTGTTGTTGCCTTTTATTTAACCATGTATTACATATCACCTATATCACCCCCAACTCATCAACTCCCCTCCTTCTCATTTTTTTTTGAGTCTTCATTCAACCCTTCCTAGCCCCTATCTTACAAAATACCCCCCATCCCGCTGCCCCCTTAATGCCTTCTTCTTCTAGTATTTTTTTTTTCGCTTCTATTGTCCAAGAATTCGCACTTCATAGATTCTTTCCTAGCCTCACTCCATTCTCTTCTAATCACTCAGGTTTTTTTTTCTTTTCCCTTACCACCGTCTCTTTTCCCTCTCCCCCTTTTGACCCGTTCACCAGCTCATTTCGCATGCATACGGCCAACCGAAGCTTGAACTGTCGGACGACGTACAAGTGCGCCATCCGCCGTCTGCAGACCAGCCTCGACAGCCCAGGAATTCGATTTCAATTCCACAAGTCCCCCCCCCCCCCCCCGCCCCCATTTTTTTTTTTTTTCTTTTAAAGGTTTTTTTTTTTTTTCTCAAGCGCAGCACTTTAAAAAAAAAATTAAAAAAATTTTAGTTTCAATGAAACATATTGGATTAGTTAACACTGAGAAGGGGGAAAAAAATATGTTTGTCTTGTTCGCTCATCTCTGATTAAAAGTACAAAGTCTGGCCTCACATCTTGTATGCTTGTTCATATTTCCTCACCTTTGTGAAAGGTTTGGATGTCCGGCCACTAATTTTTGTGTGGCTGTTCAAATGAATACATTTATTAAATCGTCTTATTGCTTTCCGTTTAATCCTCAATTTGTTCGTTATCAAACTATCGCGCCAATCATGTTGTCAGTCTTTCATTTATCATGGAATTAGTGATCACGGATTTAAATGAAACTATAGCGTGATACTTTGTGTTTGGAAGTTAGTTCCCGTGGTTAAGCTGTTTAGGGAGACTCTGGTACTTGATACGTTCGAGAAGGTTAAATGTGTTCCGGCGTTTTATATAGTTGAGGTGGCTGAAAGGGCTGAAGAGGTTAAAGTTCAGATTAGCTCTTTAAGCTGCAAGCAAATTATACATACATTGTCATTTTGGTCTTCTGTGGTCATCATGGGGAGCCAGCTTCTTTTTTTTTTTCGTACTAGTCTTGCAATCTGCCTGCTTGACTGTTCGGATCTCATCTGGCCGTCTCTCCATCAGTCTATAATACATCTTGTTGTCCGGCCATCTGTCTGTCCGACATTCGAATTATTTTCATCTTATTACGACACCAGGAACGTGGGCAATGGGAAGTAGGGGGAGAGAACCGAACGGTTTCGATTGATTGGAAGTGGAGTTGCGTTCTCCCGTTTCCCTGAGTCCGTCCTGCTGGGCAATTTAGGTCGTCTGGTCATACTGCCATCAATCAATTCATTCACCGAACCTTTCCTCCTGCCTTATTCCGTCATTCATTCACTCACTTCATCCCCTGGTAAGGTACCAATCGCTCGGACATCTGTTGTCCAACGAACACTCGTTGGTACAGTTACTCAAGACTTTTGCAGACAATACGGTGATTACGATTGAATAGACAATAGAATAGAGGTGACTACAATAGAATAGAGGTGATTACAATAGAATAGACGTGATTACAATGGAATAGAGGTGATTACATTAGAATAGAGGTGATTACCATAGAATAGACTTGATTACAATAGCATAGAGGGAATTACAATAGAATAGAGATGATAACAATAGAATAGACGTAATTACAATAGAGGAGACTTGATTACATAATTTTACATTTACATACATTAAATAGAATAGAGGTGATTACAATAGAATAGAGGTGATTAAAATAGAATAGAGGTAATAACAATAGAATAGACTTGATTACAATAGAATAGAGATGATAACAATAGAATAGACGTAATTACAATAGAGGAGACTTGATTACATAATTTTACATTTACATACATTAAATAGAATAGAGGTGATTACAATAGAATAGAGGTGATTAAAATAGAATAGAGGTAATAACAATAGAATAGACTTGATTACAATAGAATAGAGATGATAACAATAGAATAGACGTAATTACAATAGAGGAGACTTGATTACATAATTTTACATTTACATACATTAAATAGAATAGAGGTGATTACAATAGAATAGAGGTGATTAAAATAGAATAGAGGTAATAACAATAGAATAGACTTGATTACAATAGAATAGAGGGAATTACAATAGAATAGAGATGATAACAATAGAATAGACGTAATTACAATAGAGGAGACTTGATTACATAATTTTACATTTACATACATTAAATAGAATAGAGGTGATTACAATAGAATAGAGGTGATTAAAATAGAATAGAGGTAATAACAATAGAATAGACTTGATTACAATAGAATAGAGGGAATTACAATAGAATAGAGATGATAACAATAGAATAGACGTAATTACAATAGAGGAGACTTGATTACATAATTTTACATTTACATACATTAAATAGAATAGACTTGATTACAATAGAATAGAGGTGATTAAAATAGAATAGAGGCGATAACAATAGAATAGACGTGATGACAATAGAATAGAGGTGATTACAATAGAATAGAGGTGACTACAGTAGAATAGAGGTGACTTCAATAGAATAGAGGTGATTACAAGAGAATAGACCTGATTACACTAAAATAGACGCGATTAAAATAGAATAGACGTTTTGCGGAGTGCTTTTAAAACTCCTATGTACGACCTGATTAAGCCACAAAATCGTGCAGTCACCCTTTTCTTATTTATATGGGACATTCAGTCGGGTTCGCAAAAATTATTTCCATATCCAAACCTTTGGTCATTCAAACCTTTGTTCATTCAAACCTTTGGTCATCCAAACCTTTGGTCATCCAAACCTTTGGTCATCCGAACCTTCGGTCATCCAAACCTTTGGTCATCCAAACCTTTGGTCATCCAAACCTTTGGTCATCCAAACCTTCGGTCATCCAAACCTTTGGTCATCCAAAACCTATGGTCATTTCTCATCAAAATAATTCAATTACTCAGAATAAAATAAAAACAACAGACAAACAAACATATAACATTATGCAACATATGATTACGGGTCAAACGACGCAGCAGTCGTGCATTTAAGCTCAAGTAATTTTAAACTGTTCCTGCAAAGTTCTCGGCAAGGGATCCAGCAATGTTTATCTCAATCACCACTCAAGCGAAACATACAAGGATAAATTCATAAAACAAGCACATAGGATCTAGGCCTAAAGCGTATCGTCCCGAAGTGGCAACGTCCTAAAAAAAAAAAAAAAAGAGCACCAGCACACACAGACACCAACACACAAACACNTTTTTAAAAATCATTACCGACCTTTCAACCGCGTCATGGGGGCGCGGGAGGGGGGGGTTGCTGTTCGATTACATTGTAAACAAAACCTGTTTAGCCGGCCAGTACTAGAGTATATAGGGCTCTATGATTATTTCCTTAACGATACCAGACAATCGCTGTCAACAGATAAATCTCGAACTTTTTTTTTTTTTTAAATTACTTTTTTTTTTTTTGTTTATGGTGAAATTGGTTTCGAATATTTTTTATTTAGTTTAAACCCGTTACGAAAATTTAATTCACTTTTTGGTTGCGATTAATGAAGTTTTTTTTATGAATAAAATAAAAGATTTTTTTTTTTTAAAGACATAATTTTATTCTTTAAACCACCCTCCATTTTTCCAAGTCTAGTGCGACGTACGACAGTCTAAAACTAAATGGACGGCTTTAATACTTTATGGACGGAAGACGTACGGAACGCGACCTCTGCACAAGGAAAGGCTTTACTTTACATTGGTTATATACGTAACAATTCATCAAGTCTACTTACTTTAAATGTCTGAATAACGTATATATTTTATCAGGGTTGTCTCGTTTGGCTTCTATATATAAAATAAGATACACATTTTTTTTTTATTGATCCAAATAAATACATTTTTTGTGTGTTAATTACAACGTACTTATTAATTTTTTGAAGATATACATTCTTAAAATGAAATATATTTTTAACTAGAAAAAAAAATAACACAAGACGCCTAAAATATTTCTCATACGCCAAAATCAACCGTCTTTTGCCACGGAACTAATTTCATTTAAGAAAAAAAAGTTTATTTCCCTTTGTGTACTTAATCCAAACTTTTTCACCAAATCTACAAATTCTGTTTTATTTATTTCAGCAATTCTATATTATCTTTCTTTAAAGAATAGATCTACATCATAAAACATTCAATAACTTATACCGTTTTTTTTTTCCATTTCCATCTATTCGGACGCTTCAAAATTAACCAGCATTTTCACCGGGTAATTCAGCTAGTTGTTGTTTTTTTTCCCCCGAGAAGAATATTCATGTTCTGTTTTAAACTTAGAATCAATACACTGGGTGCTAAATTTAAAACTCACCCGTAGTTTAACTAACGCCCCTGCCGTGGGGGCCTGCTCCCAGACGAAAAGAAAGGGAACTAATTTTAATTGGTTGAAAGGGGAGGGTTGGGAGGTTGACGTCCAGTCGATTTGTTAACGGTTGGGTTGCGGTGATTTAAAAAAAATTTTTTTTATCATTATTATCTTTTTTTTTTTTTAACGGGTTTCGGTCAAATTTAATTAGATCTCGTGTCAAGATATCGACCGGAAGTAGTCAAAGAACTTAGTGGCTGACGGGAAGGTGTAGATCGGAAATGCCCGATGTCTGATTGTGGACAGGAGCTGAATTGTACGGAGGCTAGTGAGAGTATGCTGGGCTTGGGAGAAGATTTGTGAAGAAGCGGTTAAGGGTGTGAAATAAAAAAATTAAGTAGTGAGTTGGTTAAGGTGTTTTGTGTGGTTGAGATGGTTAAGTTATTTCATGTGGCTTAAGTGTTTAAGGTGATTCTGGTATATCATCTGTTTGAGAAGGTCAAAGGTGTTTGGGTGTTTCATATGGTTGAAGTGGGTGAAAGGATTGCAAGGGTTTGTAAAGCTGGTTGAGCTAAGAAAATGTTGGGATTAGGTTTGGGGTTAGGGTTTGGGTTGGGGTTAGGGTTTGGGTTATGTTTAAGGTGGAGGTTAGGGTAGTGTTGGGGTTAGGGATAAGTTTGGAGTTAGGGTTAGTGTTAAGGTTTTGGGTATGGTTGGGATTAGGTTGAGGTTTAGGGTTTGGGTTGGGATATGTAATGGTTAGGACTAGGGTTGAAGTTAGGGTTAGTGTTAGGGTTAGGATTATGATTGGCGTTAGTGTTGGGGGTAGTGTTTTGGTTGGGTTTAGGGTTGCGGTTAAAGTTCGGGTTAGATTTGGGGTTAGGTTTAGGGTTACGTTTAGCATTAAGGTTGGTTAAGGTTAAGGTTAGGATTAGGGTTGGAGTTAGGGTTGGGTTTAGGTTTAGGGTTACTGTAGGGTTAGGTTTGGGGTTAAGATTAGGGTTAGGGTTAGTGTTATGTTTAGTGTTAGTTTAAGTATTTGGGTTGGGTTAGGGTTAGGATTGAGGTTAACGTTGGTTAGGGTTGGGGTTATGGTTTGTGTTAGGGTTAGCGTTAGGGATTAGGGTTAGGATTGTGGTTAGGGTTAGGGTTAGTAGTACGTTTAAAATTAGGGTTGTGGTTAGGGTTAGGGTTGGGTTTAGGGTTGGGAGTTAGGGTTAATTTTAGGGTTGGTTTTAGGGTTGTTTTTAGGGTTGTTTTAGGGTTGGTTTTAGGGCTGGTGTTAGGGTTGGTGCTAGGGTTGGGGATAGGGTTAGGGTTAAGGTTAGTGTTGGTGTTAGGGTTATGGTTAGGGTTGGGCTTAGTTTTAGTGTTGGGGTTAGCTAGGTTTTGGTGTCCGGTTTAGTGTTTTTAAAGGTTGTAATCCTGGTTAGTCTTAAGATGTTTAGGAGGTTTCAGATGAAGAGTTTATCCATGCAAGGCCAACTGACCCTTAATTCAGAGTAACGATTATCATAAACCGAAGTCTTGTAAGAAATCCATGGGGCAGGCGAAAAAAACACAACACAATTGGATTGGTTATATGGAAGCATTAGTGACGAAAGTGTCAGAGCGTGTTCGCATTTGTGATATTGGAAAGGAATAATTTAATGCCTAGAGAAATTTAGTATATTTATATACATATAGGTATGGGCGGCTCGAAATCTCCGCTTACAGAAGAGGCCAAATACCAATCTCTCACTCGCTCATAATAAGATCTCAAGATCAAATATTCCTAGAAGGTTTAAATTGTTCATAATGTTTCTTATTGTACTCTAGGCGTGTACTGGCAGTTTTGGTTTAAAAAATCTGCTGATTAAGTGGCAGAAACAAACAAAAGAAGTGGCACCAATGAACAAAGGAAGTGACACAAATGAACAAAGGAAGTGGCACAAATGAACAAAGGAACTGGCAGAAATTTAAAAAAAAGGAACTGGCAGAAATAAAAGAAAGGGACTGGCAGAAATGAACAACGGCCGAAACATTTATGAAAGCAATTATTTGTTTCGTTGTAGTGGGTTTTTTTGGGCGCTTTGGTGTCACGTTTTGTTCTTTGTTGTGCACTGCACTTGAACATGCACTATTTTATAGAAGCGAATGATGCACATGAAGCAAGATCCATTTATATATAAGTTCACAAACCATTTATCTAAGCTTAAACCTAGCTAGCCTCTGAAGTAGACACATGAATCTTGCAGTAACATTTTATTGTTGATTCCTTATTTATATTTTTTCCTAACCCTTGTGATAGAAGAATACATAGTCACTATTGAACTGAACACGAGTTAGAGTTTACACAATGCGCGCCAGGAAAACCCAATCTAAGCATGGGTCTCCGAGGATCGAACAATATTATTTGGGAACTAGAGACCGAACGAATTTCGGCTTCAGTTTCGGTGCCGAAAGTAACCATTTTATCACTTTCGGCCTAGTTTCGGTTTCGGCCGAAATCAGAAAACCACTCTCGGTCGGTCTCTATTGGGAACCTGTGTATGACGGGTTTAAATACAACATGGCCAGGCAGCGAGACCATGTCCAATGGATCTAATTTTTCCATGAAATATAAACGACTCATTCGTAAGCCTTTATAATGGGCTACATGTTTGTCGGTTACGACAGAAGGGAGACTAAGACGAGATCATCTTTCCACTCTTGTCTTTTGCAATCACCTCACCATTGTCTGGAAGTAATAAGCCATGTCTGCCTTGTTGAGCCACCCCCCTCCCCCCAAAAGAAAAAAACAAACAAAAAACAACCAGTTCACCGTTAGTGCAAGAATGTTCACCTTTATCTAAAACGAAAGAGCTTCTTGGCCTGTAATGTGGGGTACATCTACTTAGGAGCGCAGGAAGGGAGCTGATCCAGAGTAGCACTTTTTCTTTCAATGGCCCATTGCAAAAATATTATAATATATTTTTTTTTTAAAATGATGAATTGTTGAAAAGGGTGGCAGGTATATTGTCCCTCCCGGGGGGGGGGGTGGAGGGACGACGAACTAACTCTAGTTACGTATCTGCTCAGCCAAGGATTTGCACATTTATATACGTCATCAACTCATTTAAACCTGAGTGTCGCTTACTTTTCTAGATGATTCTCAAACGTTGATGTATTACGTACCCAATGACGAAATGGAAATTTTGAAACCACTCTTCTTAATCTTGGTGAGAAGCGATCCATAAATGACGTCACGCATAAAGTAAAAAAAAAAAAAAAAAAAAAAAAAAAAAAAAAAAAAAAAAGGAGCACCAGCAAACACAGTCACGATCACACACACGCGCACTCACTGACAATCACCTGATATCAACATGAAGCGCAAACAATGATTGCCCCCCACCCCCCCCCCTCCCTCACAACCCAACAAACTCACACGGGCATTTTTAAAAATCATTACCGACCTTTCAACCGCGTCATGGGGGCGCGGGAGGGGGGGGTTGCTGTTCGATTACATTGTAAACAAAACCTGTTTAGCCGGCCAGTACTAGAGTATATAGGGCTCTATGATTATTTCCTTAACGATACCAGACAATCGCTGTCAACAGATAAATCTCGAACTTTTTTTTTTTTTTTAAATTACTTTTTTTTTTTTTGTTTTTGGTGAAATTGGTTTTGAATATTTTTTTTTTTGTTTAAACCCGTTACGAAAATTTAATTCTATTTTTGGTTGCGATTTATGAAGTTTTTTTTTTCAGTTTTTTTTTTGTTTTTGGGCCCCTTTAAAAAAAAAAAAAAAAAAAAAAACTAATAATGTGTGCGTCATCAAAGGGAAATTAACCCCCATAGAACAGTCGGGCTTAAACCGCAGCTTGCAGTTGTAGGCCTCCTCATTTGAAATAATCAGAGTATGTGGGAAAAAAAACGATACTTTTCATCCTGACGTAATTAAAAACAATTTTTTTTTTTTTTAAATCCTCAATTTCTATTTATGTGATGAATTATGTCGGAAAATTGTCCGGTCAATAAAACACCGATAATATTTCAAAGACAAAAGAGCAGTTGAAACAAGTTATCAATCAGTTTACTATAAATCAATCTAAAGTATTATCATTGAAACAAATCGCAGTTATTTTATCACTGTAACTTGAAAAATATTTATATAAAGTTATGTGGATTGTTGAGTGGCAGTGGGTCTGAAAAATTCCAAAATAGGGTGGGCGTGTATTTAATAATAATTCTTTTGCTGCCCTCTCGAATACTAACTTTTCAGTTAAGTGCTATCTTCATTTAATTCTTTCTTCTTTTTTTTTCTGTTCTCTGTTCGCTGACGAAGGCTTCCTGCAGACACGTTCATTGTTTTGTTGCGTTACTTTTTTTTTTCAGGTTTTCACATACTTTGTTTTTACCCATTTCATATTTTTGCTAACCTGGTTGCAGTCTCCCCCAACCCCTTTTTAATTACCATAACAAAAATTATTGAAAGCATTGACACCGATATGCTGAGAGTTATCATGTAAAATAAATATTAATAATTTTAACTATTCTACCATTGTAGAATTATTATAGAATTATACCATTTGATTGTCTACCATATTTTCCATTTAATGCATATTGGCTGTGTTGCTTAGGGTTGAAATGGCTAGAAAGACTTTGATATTGTTTGCTTGTAATTAGTTTTTGTAGTGTTGCCTTTGTTTTAAATGTGGTAAATTATAGATTTGTTTTTTGTTGACTTTGTACCGCGCTTCGAGCCTGTTTTTGAAATGAACTTCATTATTATTATTCTAATTAAACAATTACTTTAAAAAGTGGCAATTATAGACATAAATGAGTCTGCTGATACCGAGGTTGCGTCTGAAAGTTGGACATTTGTGTCCAAAAAAAGAGCACCAAAAAAAAAATAATCGATAAAATATTCCAGCAGCAACAAAACAACCGATAAACACGCAGACTTGGGGAAAATGCAGAGCCGTACATTGTTTAAACCTTTACCGAACCCGACAAAAGATTTACTTCTCTGGCCACGTTGCTTCGCCCCCCCCCCCTCTTCCGAAAACAAATTACGCCATCCTCGTCTATTCAGTGATTAGATTTGTCTAACGTTGACCAGGGTGTTGTCCAAACACCTCCGCCTCCCCTCACCCCAGCCCCCACTGTTGGTGCTGCTCCTAGCTACATGTGACGAGAGAACGGGGGGGGGGGGGGCGCTTCTCCAACGGCAGGGGATCTGAAACTCTCCACACCGGAACACGTCCTTCTTTCCATCTCAGTGGCTCACTTTTATCTGATCCCAGTAAAAAAATAAATTAAGCCATTCATTTTCCGGCAACAGCTTAAACATCTCTTCATTCAGTTTCAGCCTGTAAATATCTCTTCATTCAGTTTCAGCCTTTAAACATATCTTCATTCAGCCCTCTTACGTGGAAGCTGACGAAAGTCGCCAAATGTGGACACCCATCAAATGGGAAGTCTTTTTAAAATGATATCATTTACATTTTTCATTTGACCCTTAACCTGTCCACTTGGTGTATGGCTATCTTTAACATGCCTCTTTTTTTCTCATCTGATTGCACACGTAGCTACAAAACTAGACACCTTTTTTTCATGCCAACATTACTAGAATTGGAGCTGGTTAAAATTGAGACATGGTTAACAAAAACGATTGCCTTTATGTCAAAATTCAGTTGATATATATATTTTTTTTTCAAATGACAAAAAATCATCTACAAATTGAGCGCATGGAGATGACAGATGGATGGCTAAACCTTTTTTGTAAACCAATTCCACAATCGTAAAGGTGAAACATTCTCTACAAGAACTAGAACTAACTTTCGGACATTCATCTCTGTTTGGTCAAGCCCGCCATCTTGCATTAAATAGGTATGAGCACGTACACTATATTATACATATATACTCTCAATGCTCGTATATTTTTTTCTTATCATTTTGACCTTGACTTAGTCATACAATTTAACAAGCATATGGTGGGGGAGTTTTTGGAGAAAAAGAAAAAAAAAGAAACAAAAAATGAGAATGATTGTTTCTGAGAGTATGGTACTTGACGATTACATTGCCAACATGAAAATACCCCATGGCGTAATCCAGTATTGATGATAGCTGTGTGGTGAATCATGGGAGTGCTGGGAGCTTTAAGTTCGAGTAAAAAAAAAAAGTGGGTGGGGGGGGGGGGGGGAGGAGCGTCTTCAAAAGGTTTCATTTGAGTCAGATTAATCCACTAATTTGAGCCTTTAAGAAGACCTCAGTGTTCCTTTTTTTTTTTTTTTGGTACTGTTTGGTCATATTCTGCCATATTGGGGGAGGGGGGGACTTGCTGTGAGGAAATGTGGTGATCGGTTAATAAAGTGTCACTATCGGATGTAGTGATCGGTTAATGATCAAATGTAGTTATCGCTTAATCCAGTGTCAATTTCCCATGTAGTGATAGATTAATCAAGTATCAGAATCGAATGGAGCGATTTTTTTAATCCAGTGTCAAGATCGAATTTAGTTACCGCTTAATCAAGTGTGTAGTATCGCTTAATCAAGTGTGAAGATCGAATGTAGTGATTGGTTAATCCAGTGTCAAGATCAAATGAGACGATAGAGATATTAGAAAGGATGGAGGAAATTACTTTTAAAAATCCTAATTAATTAACTCGGGTCTGCGAGTCGCAAAACGGGGAGCTCAGCTGACTTATGTCCCTTTGTAAACCATCTCTGTTCTAGAGTACACATGAGAAGACGGCAATTAACCATGATATGGTAACTAACATATTATAGAACAAAGCCATGAAGGTAGGATTGAACAAAGCCATGAAAGTAGGATAGAACAAAGCCATGAAAGAAGAATAGAACAAAGCCATGAAAGTAGGATAGAACAAAGCCATGAAAGAAGAATAGAACAAAGCCATGAAAGTAGGATAGAACAAAGCCATGAAAGTAGGATAGAAAAAAAAGCTATGAACATATGACTTATCAAAGGCGAAAATAGTGGAATGGATAAAAATAATGATAGGAATTTTTTTTTTTTTTTAAATGGTAACGGAAACGCCATGAAGCCAACGACAGAAATAAGAAGACCGCTGCTGAGAGGAAGAAGTGAAGTGAGACATGGATTGGGATAAAAAGAAAAGAAAGAAAATGGCATTGGGAAAAAACGGAATAAATTTGTTAATGCAACTGGAAAAAAAAATATTTTCAATGCAGGATGAAAAAAGATAAGCCAGTTAGAGAAGGAGAAAGCGAGAGAGAGAGAGAGGGGGTGGAGAGAGACAGTGAGAGTCAGATAAGAGATAAGACAGAGAGAGACATAGAGACCGAGAGAGACTGAGAGAGACTGAGAGAGACATGACGAAATAGACTGAGAGAGAGACAGACAGAGAGAGAGGCTTAGATAAACAGATATAGAGTGACAGATATAGACATAGAGAGACAGAGAGATAGAGGCATAAAGAAAAACACAGAGAGAGTGAGGGGCAGAGAGGGAGAGGAAGAAAGAAAGTGTGTGTGGTTCAGAAAGAAAGAAGTAGCACACAATTAAAAATGGAGTGTTCATCGAGACAGAGAGAGATAGATAGAGAGAGAGAGAGAGAGAGAGCTGTTAATAAGATGGATGGCTTGGGAGACAAGTCTATAGAATGCTCAATGATGTTATATGAAAATCTCTATGACTGGACCCTTCAGCTTTTAAGTAGTGCACTTAAAAGTAAGGATATGAGAAAATATAGTTCCTTTTGTGTAATGGCAAGGAACTAGATATAAGGATGTGTCTGTAAGAAAGAGAACAAGTTGTCTTTATGAGACAAAGATCTAAGTGTGTGTCTGTGGGAGAAAGATCTAAGAGCATATCTCTGGGACAAAGTTCTAAGTGTGTGTCTGTGGGAGAAAGATCTAAGTGTGTGTCTGAGAGACAAAGATCCAAGCATCTTTTTTGTAAGACAAAGATCTACAACATGTGTTCGTAAGGAAAAGATCCAAATGTTTGTGAGACCCAGAGCCAAGTGTGTGTTTGTAAGAAAAGATCTAAAGGTGTGTTTGTAAGACAAAGATCTAAATGTGTCTTTTTAAGACAAAGATCCAAATATTTCATCGTGTGAAAATATTAAAATTTCATAAAATCTGCTCTATTTATTGCAATTCCTGGGATGATTCTCGAAATTACGTGTTCAGAACGTCCCATGAGGCCTCCGAGATTGTGTTGTAACCAAGAGCAACATAAGAAGGGTGTAAATGATGCATAGAGAAGCCGTGGAAAAAAAGCTACAACGAACTGAGGCCACCGAGGTAGCCCCCCCCCCCCCAACCCCAATCCTAAAGTCCGGGCTTAGTCTAGCAAAAGTTGCGCTCTGGACAAAGCCTGAATTTAGGCGCCCTCTTCCCTCAGTAGTATAAATAAATACACATATTTTGCAAGGAAAAAAACCCGATTTTGCCACCCCCCGGAAGATGACGTACAGGGCGGGGGAGATCCCATTCGTACGCCCATGGCTAAAGCTGATTGTTTAATTTGAAGCAGGGTAGATCTAATTGTCCACAAAAAAAAACAACAACAACAAAAAAATCGTGAATGTTGCGGAGGATATTTTCGTTAAGCTTATCGATATCTGGTTACACATGTGCAAACCGTTGGTGCGTGTACTCCAGTTGTCAATTTAAATCAGGGACGTGCTGGTCCACGACGACGCGACGAGCATTCGTCATGGGCCTTTTTGGGTATTTACCTACATTTATTACACTCTCCGGTGTGCGTTGGGGGGGGGGGGCGGGGGGCTCCGGGCCTTTCTTACTACACCGTTCGTCACGGGTTTCCATGTGCCAGCACATCCCCGATTGAAATGAATTAAATCATGGACAGAGGCGGGTTTACGTTTGGTGCCCCCCCCCTTTATAATTATAATTTTGCCGCCCCTTTGTGAACTACTTATTTCGGGTTCATGCAATCATGCTATTATATAAATAAGTTCTATTTTTCCCCTCTTTTTTTATACCGATAATTTGTTCACGACGCAGTGCAGGGTTGATAGTAGGATGTAGGAATAAGAAGGCAATGTCCTTATAGCAGGACATGGTTGACTATAGCAAAAAGAAAGCAATATCCCAGAGCAGATGCTACGAACTTAAGAAATCTCGTGGTGTCCTCTCATGTTCTCGGGTAGTGTGGCGGTTGAGGAAACTTGAGCTAATTATTGGAAATACCTAGTTTTTTAAATAAACAAGATCCACGCCCGCAGGCCACAATTAATAAGAAACGGCTTAGTCCTCGCTAAATAAACTTACCGGTACATAATTAAGCGCAAGGCATGTCTAAGGCCTTGTTATGGCTGTATACGGTCCTCCCTTCCCCCGCCCCCCCCCCCCTTTTTCGGCAGGTGCATTCATGAAAGATGCTATACATTTCATTGATGAAATCGTGTTACAGTACACAGTGTAACCATGTTACTTTGTGACAAGTACACAGTGTAACCATGTTACTTTGTGACAAGTACACAGTGTAACCATGCTACTTTGTGACAAGTACACAGTGTAACCATGTTACTTTGTGACAAGTACACAGTGTAACCATGTTACTTTGTGACATCTTTTTAATTCATTCTATCTCGGAGTTATTCTGCAACGTTTTCCAAATTTGCACCCCCCCCCCTTTTCACTATTTTTTTCCTAGTCACTTAGGTATAAGTGAAAATAAGGCTGAGAGACTCATTTCTAACAACAACTGTCCTTCACAGTATCTTATTCACGGCTAGGCCAGTGGCAGCTGCATCTACGCGTCATTGGTAGACGCCTTGTTCGCGTTCAAGATGCGAAAGTTTCGGTGCTGTAGTTGTTGGCGCATACCGTCATGCATGACTTGACTACAGAAGATCCCATCGCGTTTGTGTTACTTTTGTAAACAGATCAATGGCATTGATAGTTATTATATTCATTCTGGCCAAAGCTAGAAGTTTACATTCCTTATCATCTTATAGATATTTATAAGGTCACTGAAAACACAAAACTAAGCATCCAGGCAGGCATACGTGCTTAGTAAGTTTCTACGTGGCACTGAAGTGTGGACCACATATGCCAATCATGAGCTAGTAAATTCCTATATGGAAGTGAAGTGTGGGCAACATATGTCAGTCATGAGTGTTCACCGTTGATGTCTTATACGCATTTTGCGGATTCAATAGCAGGACAAAGTGCCAAACACAGAAGTTTCGGAACGTGCCAAAATATGTAGCAAAAACTCCCCTCTTAGCAAAGTACGCTTTCCATTGTTAGGCCATGTAATGAGAATGGAGGAAGACCGTATTCCAAAAGGATCTGCTGTACGGAGAGTTGGCAGAAGGAAAAAGACTTTTTGGACGGCCACGGCTGCAATTTAAAAGGACGTTGGCAAAAAGGAGCTTGAGTGAATCCCGGCTAGACGTCGGCGTGGGTGATCGTCACTGAGCACCGTTCCAATTGGCGGAACAGAAGTGTATGAGGGACCTTAGCGGACAGAAGGTGTGCAAAACAATGCACTTGAAGCAGAAAGAGCCTTACGGAAGGCCAAACCTAACCTAGAGTCAAGGTTCTCCTGCGAGAAGTCCAGCCAAGACGGCCATTCCAGGATCGGCCTTGTAAGCCAAATTGATGAAGCGTCAGTCAGCTATTCCACCGTCTCACGAAGACGGAAGGACAGCATAAAAAGATATCACTACACATCTCGACCAGCTCGAATACAAGATTCAACCCTCGAAAGTCGAGGTTAGTTCTTATTACAAAATTCTTGATCAGTAGCTTTACAAATGTAGACTACTTTGCTTTTGATTTGTCTTGCCAAATGTTAAAACCGGAATATCAACAATCTTTGACTTTGATGTCTTGGGAACCCCTCCTAATACATTTCGCAACGGGAGCTTCATTTCTTACTGTTACTTAAACATACCAACTATTTTCATTGACTGTGGTGGATTGCCCACATATGTTTTATGCCGTAAACCATGTGGAAAAAGGGGGGGGGGGTGGGGGGGAATCGTGGGCCGAGGCCTCGCTTTGATCCTTTCCTATAGATGCGGTAATCTCATTGGTTCACCACCCCCCCCTCCGCATGACGTCCGCCATATTGTCAGTCCAAAGAGAGGCTAACGAGAATCTCCCGGCACGAGCAGACGAAAGCTTTTTTGTTGCCACCAGACGTGAGCCGTTGTTGTTTTTAATNTTTCTTGGTTTCAACCGGGGGGGGGGTTGTGGGTCCTCCCTCCCCCCCCCCCCAAACTCCCCTCATTTCTGAAGACGGGGAGTTATGCGTCTTCTGGCTCGCGTTCTCGTACGTGATAAAATGAGTCATTCCCTTTTGACGATAATTCGGAGAACCCATAACAAACTAATTAAGGAGAGGTAATATTTTCGTGGGTTTCCTTAACCAGGAACTTTGATGTTAACAGGTTTTTGTTCACTTTGAAGATAAGTAATGGACAGCGAGAAGGGGTGCTGAATGAGGGTAGACACACTTTCTTGTATACAATATTGATGAAAACAATGGTTTATGCTAGATAGCTTTCTGTAATTGAAACCATACGATGAACGAAGTGTTGTTGGAATGGCAGGAATGGCATAAAGCTTACTAATGGCGTCTAGAGGAATTACTCCAGATTTTTCTTCCCCCCCCCCTTTTTTTTAAAAAAAAAACTATGACGTCACATCCTGGTTACGAAAAAGAGTTTGAGGACAAATTTAAATTCTAAGGGGAACAAAGTTATGTTGTTTGAGATCAAATAAATTGTGAAACATGATGTGTTTAGGATTGGGGAAAAAAAGCAACAGAACAATTAAAAAGACGTTTCGGCTGAATGCGTTCTTCGGCAGACGAAACAAAACAAGAAAATACAAATAAGTTGAAATTAAAAACTTAAATGTTTACAGATCAGAATGGAGCTCTCTCAGTCTCTCTTTATAAATAAAGGCTCAGTATACAAAAATGGAAACTATTCAAAAAACCCAAACAGTCTTATATAATCCCGTGGTGCATATTGTGAAGGTAAAATAATTGAAGGATTATTAATGTAAAATTAATATTTAAAACAAAATTAGAATAGAAATGTTGAGAACTTTTGGATTATGAGTAAGCGAGTATTAGATTGATTCCATACGGTGATATGGTTCTGAACGTCTTAATTAATTTGTTTTCATATTTCTCTCTTGCTGGTGTATTGATGGAAGAAATTGCAGTCGTGATGGATACATCTGATGTGCCCCTGTGTTCGACTTCTTTGAAATGGGTGAGAACGGGAATGGCTTTTTTTTTTTTTGGTTCAATATCCCGAAGATGTTCACGGAACCTATCAGATAGCCTTTTTACCGCCCCATGTATATAACACGATCGGCATCTGCCCTCAAACAATCACGGTGATCATATTTGACGAATACACGTGAAGCTCTATTGACGGCAAGGTCTTTTTCTGGAAGCCAACATTTTTATTTTCCAGCACATAGGGGCAAGTCTCGCAAAAGCTTTTTGAACACGGCTTAGTACAAATGTAAGAAGAGTCGACTAGAAGGTGACTGTGAACCAGAATGTCAAATATATTTTTATTCCGTCTGAAGACACTAATTGGAGGGGTTAAGATACTCTATAATTTTGGGGTCAGCAGTACCCTGATAGTTTTGGGGTCAGCAATACCCTGATAGTTTTGGGGTCAGCAATACCCTGATAGTTTTGGGGTCAGCAATACCCTGATAGTTTTGCGGTCAGTAATACCCTGATATTTTTGGGGTCAGCAGTACCCTTATAGTTTTGGGATCACCAGTACCCTGTTTGTTTCGGGATCAGCAATACCCTGATAGTCTCGGGATCAGCAGTACCCTGATAGTTTCGGGCTAAGCAATACCTTGTTAGTTAAGGTGTCAGCAAGGGAGTATATGGCGATTCTTTAAGGATAGTTTTTGGCCATCCCATTGTGAGGGTTGGCAGGTGAGAAGAGTTCGGCTCGACCCACATCTTTGTTTAAACGAGATAAAAGTCTACCAGTGCCGAAACTATAGGGTAGTCTTAGGATACGATCTCCAGCGAAAGAAGTCAATAGTTCCAAGTTGCCCTTTTAAAAAGGACTTCATCTGACTGAGCTTTAGATGTCTCAGGAAACAAAAAACAAACTTATTCTCTAAGGTCTCGCTGAGCTTTTCATGAGTATGCCGAAACGTATCCGTATATCAAATTTTTAATATTTTAAAATATTTTTTGCTGTGCATGAGTTGAAACAAATTGGATTCTTTTGCACAGAGTGTCCTCCACACGCGCCAGGGATGAGGGGTGGGGGGGGGGCGTAGGAAGGAGTTGCGGAGGCATGGTTCGCCGCGGATGGCTCTTTCTTCATTGCATTAAGGGGCGGGGGATTTTCCGTGGAAATGTGGTGATGGGGTGGCAAAAGGCTTGTCCCGCCCCGTGCGGAGCGACCCTAGCTACACCGCTGCTGCCGCCCATCACCGAATCGTCACCAGGGAGACCCAGCGACAGTTGTAACGTGTCCTAAATAATTACTCTCCCATAAAAAGGATTGGCCTGGATTTATGGAGGAGACCTGATAAGGCATGAGTCATAACATTGCTATCCTATTTACCCCCCCCCCCGGGGGACTGGGGATGCAGTGGGGATTCCATCAGCCTCACTCCTATCTAAGCATCGAGCATGCTTCGTGTATTTTCTTGTCACATTGGGATACTTATCTTATAAATATTTAATCCACATTGAAAACATCTGCTTGTCTCTCAGGCTGAAGCCACGAAAGTGTGGAGGAGGGGGGGCGGGTCACTGTTTACACCCACAATTCTGATTTCAGCATTTTCTTAGCGATATTTGTTAATATCCTAGATTTAAAAAAGAGAATGACTTTTATTGATTCCTAGTTTTGGCATATTGTTTGGAAGTTTCACTCGCCATGAGACAGGTCGATGTTCGGTGGCACTGTGCCGATCAACATTGTTAAGCTCAGTGTGCAATGTTACACGAGCCGAATTTAACAAATTTAGAACCGGTATCTCTCTCTTCGGCAATTTCGATCGCAAACGGAGGAAATAAATACATTTATTAGCTACGATAAATGGATAGAATGAATCTTAACCCGAGGAAATGGGATCATGACTAGAAGCAGGACGAAACACAGAGCATTTGCGCCCACGTATTTATTTCCTTTATTTTGTTTTCATGCGATGCTGCCATTTAAAAGCTGATTGAAGATTTGAAGGGCGACCTTCTAAAATACTAATAACTATTAAAGGCACCTAATGTGTGTGCGTGCGTGTGTGTGTGATGTTTGTGTGTGTGCGATGTGTGCGTGTGTGTGTATATTTATGTGTGTGTGTTTGTTTGTGATCTAAATTCTGTATTGTTAAATAAATATAAATTGACACAGATTCTGAAAACATGTGGAGAAGAAGCTCTGATGTTTTTATAATAATTCCAAACTTTATAGCGCTTCAATAAGAAGATGGTATACGGTAGTATCAATTCCAAACCCCCCCCCCACCCGCCCCGAAGGCTTTTGAAAAAATCCCAATACAGGTGAAGTACCAAGAAGAACCTTGACCTCATGTCTGTCACGACATCCATGTGTTAAAACCACGGCATTAATAAGAAGATGGTATACGGTAGTATCAATTCCAAACCCCCCCCCCCACCCGCCCCGAAGGCTTTTGAAAAAATCCCAATACAGGTGAAGTACCAAGAAGAACCTTGACCTCATGTCTGTCACGACATCCATGTGTTAAAACCACGGCATGATAATGACGTCGGGGACATTTTTTTTGTTTATTTTCAAAAAGGGATCAATCTTAATACCAAAGAGACAATATTAAAAGTGTACTGTTTTAAGGTGTATCTACGTTGCGGCCAAATCCCCGAGTCGGGCTGTGTTCAGGGACTTGCCGGCCGATTCAGGAAATGGCCAATATCGGTGCTATGTGACCAGCCTAATTCCCAAAAATCTGTATATTTTTGCCAACTGGTCGGTCAGTTTGCTAAATGATATGAGGTGATCGGCCAGACTCGTGGTGATGTTTCGTCTAGGCTTACGGTTTTCCGGCAGGAGTACTCGTGAGGCAGATTCCATTTCAGAATCCATGGCCAAGGTAGCATAAACAATGACCACTTCAAGTACATCGGACGCCGGCAACACCTCTCGGCGATCTCGCACTTCCGCCGGCCTATTCGTGAACTGGCTGAACTTCCGGCTTTGGCCGTAACATATATGTCTGTATTTTCGTAACATGTATGTCTATATTTAAGTAATATGAATGTCTGTATTTCCGTAACGTGTGTCTATATTTCACTAACATGTATGTCTATATTGCCGTAACATATACATCTCTATGAACAAGATTTGATTTTAAACGAGCGCCCGTTTTAACGCAATCCGCTAACCATACAACTAGCACTTGCAAGACGAAACGCAGTTCGGATATTGTCAATGTTTTAGGAATGGGTTTAATTCATTGACATTGTGATTTAGACACGTGGAGTTCGAAGGACAAAAGAATATCACCAATGAGTAACGATAAAAGGATCACTGCAGTGGTAAAGACATCTTCACCCCCCCCACCCCGATGAAATGTCTTGAATTAAATAAAAGACATTTTTGAAGAAGCAAAACACGTCGGAGAGGTGTCCTAAATAAAGTGACGCCTCAATTTTCAGAAAGACGTTTCAAGGGAAGGCCACGTCATTTTGAGCAGCAGACAAGTCACGCGACGGACCCACGTGCAGAAGGAGTGCTGCACAAAATGCATCCATCAGCGCCGTGCTGAACGTGTGGCTTTTTGTTGTAGATGAACGTATGGCTTTATTTTATTATGTTGCAGTGGGTGCTGTCCGGTTTCGCCTGGGTGTGTTTGTATTAAGAATGACACACAGACACAAATGTTTTGAAAACCATAAATTTTTAAGTCCATTATAAGCCCATTATGATTCCATTACAAGCCCATTAATAAGTCCATTTTAAGTCAATTATAAGTTCATTATAAGTCCAAGATAAACCCATTATAAGCCCACCATAAGCTAGATAATGCTAAAAGTTAGTGTTTAAGGCAAAAACGTGATGCTACGTTTTCTGTGCGTTAAAATTGGTAGGATTTGTTCTCAGAAAACAAAATTGCAAAATGTGGCGCTATTAATGACCAAATGCAGTATCATTATGAAAGAAGCCATATTGAGCTATTAATAAATCATAGCTATATGATTATAAGGAACGCCATATTGAGCTAATCATGACCCAATGCTATATCATTATAAGAACACATGTCCTTATATCTTCATACTTGTATAATTTCTTTTTCTATTTATAAACGTTCCTGCATTTAACGATGTATTTGGCTGCCTGAACAATAATAATGTTTGCGACCATTGATTAACACCCCTGGTCACTCTCCCCCCCCGACCCACACAAGCCCCTTTCCTCGCCCCAAAATCAATGTTATCCTAATTTTATTTTCACAGCCCTAATCACCAAATATTAAGTTCTATTTAAGAGCGGCACTCCTCCGTGCTTCATCACATGTTCCAGGAAACCAAATAATATTTTTTTTTCAGGGAGCCTTATCGGGTTATGTTGCTCCAGCTCAACGCTTGGGTCATGTCGACCTAGCCCACCCGATTTAACGGATCATATTTCGAAGTTACCCCCCCCTCCCCCAATGGCGTGAGAAATGACCCTACTACAACGAGGACAAGAACCACTTGAGACTTGACGTATGATTCAACCGCGTCTTTATTTCGTGACACATCCGTTTTGGTACTCGTGAGTCAGATTCCAGGTCAAACTCTCTGGATTGAATTGATGTTGAACTATGTCTCGTCTTTTCATAGACTTCATGGTTTGAATTGATGTTGAGCTATATCTCGTCTTTTCAAAGACTTCATGGTTTGAATTGATGTTGAGCTATATCTCGTCTTTTCAAAGACTTCATGGTTTGAATTGATGTTGAGCTATATCTCGTCTTTTCATAGACTTCATGGTTTTAATAAATGTAGAATTATATCTAACTTGTCATGCACTATATTTCGTTGCCACAGGACGCCGTCGACCATAGTGAACTATTTAAACAAAAAATACTTATAAGTATTAAACTACATATTATTCAGCATAAGTGTATGTATTATTATCCACTAAACTCAGTCGCAATTCTAAGCTAGTGTTAGCGCCACACAGGTGGTCCAAAACTCCCCCCCCCCCCCCAACCCCCACCCCCCCCATTTTTTTTCATAAAAATATTAAACTACATATTATTCAGCATAAGTGTATGTATTATTATCCACTAAACCCAGTCGCAATTCTAAGCTAGTGTTAGCGCCACACAGGTGGTCCAAAACCCCCCCCCCCCCCCAAACCCCATCCACTCCAATTTTTTTCATTAAAAAATCTGCAGTTGGTCGAAAAATCAAACCCCTTTATGTAACGAAAACAAAGTGCCACACCCTCCACCCGCTCCTTTCCCAGGCAATGAATTGTCTAGAACAGTGGTTCTCAACCTTTCTAATGCCGTGACCCTTTAATACAGTTCCTCATGTTGTGGCGACCCCAACGACAAAATTATTGTCGTTGATACCTTATAACTATAGAGTATATGTGTTGTCCAGTGGTGTTTGGCGACCCCTGGGAAAGGGTCGTGCGCCCCCCCAAGGGGGGTCACCAACCACAGGTTGAGAACCGCTGGTCTAGAATCAATTATGGCTGAACCTTTAAAAAAAACAAAAAAAAAACAACAACAACATTAAAAACCCTCACAAAAGGATGATTTGTGAAGTGTAGAAAAGTTATCCATGATACATACAGATGTTCCCATTCAACAACGTTAAAGCGCATACGATGGCTAGCGTGTCTCCGCCATTTAAATAACGGTAAATAAATGTAAAGCTGCGAGGATGTCCCACCCACGATATTAATTCAGGTGAAATGTGCCCCGTGCGCTTCCTGCTGTATCTCAGCGTTCTTACGGGCCTTGACGTACTACAGCCGCAAGTTGAAAACGTCGTAAAGAGTTACACAAATATTAGTTTTAACATTTCATTTAATAGTGAAATACTAATTAGTGTATGCTGTATCTAGAGAACGTCCGGTAAAGGATATGCGGGAGTAAGACCCCCTAGGGGGGGGGGCACCACCTGGGCAGTAGTCATCTTGGCCGACCCCCTAACCAAAACACTCGGAAAATGATATTTAACATCAGTGGGGAAGTTAAGGTTGCCTGTAACCGCCTCCCTCTAAAGAAACAAACTCTTGGCAGTTGGCCGATAGTGCCGCTACTGAATATAAAGAAAAAAAGTGTCATCCGGGGCGCACCGCCCACTGTGCAACCCCCCCCCCTTTCTACGCCACTGCATATAAGTTACCGGCACTTTGAGTTGAAGTACCATTTCTTCGTTTAAATTTGATGGCCATGTCAAGAAGAAGCGGCGCCTCGGTCCAAGCCTGAAAACTTAATGAAAGTTTGGAAAAGTGGGGGTGGGGGTGGGGGTTAGGTTAAGGATTGTCCCCTTCCTAGAAAAGTTTTAATTAATTCAAAATGGAAGGGTGCATTTTGGTGCATACCTAAAAATCCTAAAATTATGCTCTGCGTTTTATTAATTTCCTACATTTTAGTTGCTTTTGACCGAATATGCACACTAACCCTTCAGTCATGTACATGCATACAAAAAATGGATTGGCCCCCGGAGCCCACCGTCCCCCCTCCTTACGCTCGGCCTATTTCATATAATTTACGATTTTGGCGCCCTCCTGAGGTTATAGTCTGGGGTGGGGGGTGGCCACCCGTTAGACCATACTCCTTCGCAAGGTGCTTGCTACGTCTCCCTATGTAACTCAACCGCTTCTAAAGGAGTGCATTAAAAATAATAGTTGAGAACCAAAATTTAACATCTTGACCAAGAAGTATAAAATAATTTTTCTGTTACATTTTGTTGTCAGCCTAGTCGCAGGTGTCATCAAAAGCTAGACAATGTCTCAAAACCGTGCCACGAACGACGTGAACATATTTAAATGTATCCAATGCTTTGTGTGGCGTCAATGTTCAATTTAGATAAGTCTACTTTTAAACTGTACTCGGGTTTTTTTTTTTTTAATCCTGTATATATTAACTTCGCTTTTGTTCGTGACTGGCAAGATCCTCGGACAGCTACTTGACCCACTTCCCGTGAATCCGTCGAGCTGAAACTTGGCGCGCAGACTCGTTGCCGATAACAACACATTCTGTCATATTTTCAGTCCTCATTTTCAATGCTCACGATTTCCGTTCTTAGGAAGGACTGCTACGAAAAACTTGTTACATGCACACATTCTTGAATTTAACCTTTATCTTCAACTAATGTTTCTCAGCCTGTAAAGCCAGTACATTTCAACTTCCCACTCGCAAAGTTCTTGCCTTAGATTGTCTTGCGTTTATGCATTACGGTTAATAAATCGTGCTGTTATGGATTTCATTACACGGTTTTAAGGCTTCAAGGAAACTCCTTGGTTTGTCTCATTTCTGGGTTTAACTTTAAGCTTGTGATCCAAAATGTTTTAGTCACGTGTCTCGTGTCATCACGTGTCTCCTGCCAATCACGTGACTCCATTGATCACGTGACGACAGCCGCTCAAGAGCCGCCCTCTGGTGATAACCAATTCCAGGAAAAAATGTTCGTCGTTTGTCATTTCACTTCCTTCTATTTCTTCTCCCCTTCTGTACATCGTTTTGTATTGATATTTAAACTTCTTTCACGATCGCATCAATTTCGTTTTTTTTTAAGTGATTGTTGCGGGGGCCCTGAAGGGTGTGGAGCCCCAAGTCACGTGCCTCATTTGCATTCAGGGTAACCCAATACCGGTTACACGCCATATTCTTGCATGGAGTCTAACATTCGGAATCGGAGCAGGTTTATTTCAAGTCTCCCACATAGCTGACTCAGTTTCGCCTTGATTTTTCCTCTTTTCTTCTGCTTCTCTACATTACATGATTACAGCGAATCAATTAACCATCCATTTTCTCGTTAAGTGATATTAATTGTTGAGCACAAATCCGGCACTGAGAATTGTTTTGGCTTTCACTGGGCCAACGCTGTACAAACATACAAACAAACAAACATACACAAAAAGAAATGAATCATTGTTGACAAAACTTCCCACGGTAAAGCAGTGGTTCTACAACCGAACTTTTGTCGACCGCTCGATTAACCAGGCCCTTGATTAACTACGGAAGTCATAAGACAGGGGTAGCCAACCGATTAGGATTTTGATAGCAAGTGAGCTGTTCACGGGCATGGCGTCATTACACCTTTTATTTCAAATAAATACCCAAATTCACGCTGTATAGAAAATGTTAATCTATTCTTAATACACATAATGGAATTTTAAATAACAAAAAAGAATAAAACTGCACAAATGTGACTCCATTTGATCGTTTCTCTCATTTGACTTTTTTATTATTTGTCCACTGAATGAAGATCGAATCCATTTTATTGGTGATAAATCAGACACCCACGGGCCGCAATATGTAACGTGGTGGGCCTCATTCAGCCCGCGGGCCGCGGTTTGCCCCCCTCCCCCTTGTCCTAAGATGACATTTGACCTTACAAATACAAGCAGACGTGTTCGTGGTACGCCCACCAGGCAACAACTGTACTAGTTATTTCAAGGTGTATGGCGACTCGGCGGCGCTCGACATCTCGCCTTGTGAGGACTCCGGGAACTCAATTGAGGTCAAAACCGTGACGTAGCGCCGCCATTAACGCTGGTTGTTTTAACCAATCAAATCGTCGGACTCATACACTTAAGGCATCGACTCGACAAGGAAATGTGTGGGTTTTGGTGTTGTTTTTTTTACCATGATTCTGCTGAGTTTTTAGCAGATACATCATCAATTTCAAGTGATGTAATGTACATTTAAACATGTTTCAACCGGCTGAGGGTGAAAAGATACCACGTTTGAGTGAATGGATAATACTGGAGAGGTGGCTTTCAAGCTTTTCAGGAGGAAAATATGTAGCAGGGGATAAGCGAAATATTGAGACAAGAACAAACAACACGACGAACGCATCGGGCAAAAGCCTTCTTTTGGGGCACAGGACAACTCAAACAGAATGGTTTGTGTCGATGGTTAGTGTCTGGTATGATAGTGTGATTTTCATACAGTTTTTACAACGATATGATGGCTGGAAGTGGGTCAATTAGCCGTCCGAAAATTTTGCTAGTCCGCCAGCCGGCAAGCCCCCAACAAAAAAGCAAAGTTAATATAAAGGATTTACAAACAGCAAAAAATACCCCCCCCCCCCCCCCAAAAAACACTGACTGTGTTCGTGCCTCCGCCTTATAACCAAGAGGAAGCGGGTCCAAATGCAAACTGGGTCTCTAGCCACTATGGACAAATGACCGCATATGACTCAACAATCCTGCTAGTTAGCCATTCCTGGGGGAGATCGAAAACTATGATTAACAATGGAGTCCACCATGAGGTCAGTGATGCTACGGGAACGGACACAAATTGTGACGAATTACCCTGACATCGTTTGAAATCGGGCAGCCGAGGAAAGAGGGGGGCCGGGGGGGGGGGGCACACGAGCCGAGCAACAGCCCCGAGCCGAGATCGAGCGTCCAAGACATGATACCTCGTGAACGTCGAGCCGCGCCCGATCAAAGCATCGTGTACGACCTCCGGTGTCAACATTAGCATTAGGGCGGCCGGGAGTAATTAATTAGCCGGGTTGAGGAGACGTCGGGAGGAGAAGGGAGATAAAAACAGAGCAGCCATTCTTGTCTTCGGCGACTGCTGGGAACTTGATTCCTTTCCACGCGGTTGTCGGTCTTCCCATCCGGCAACNAATTATGGGGGGGGGGGGGGGGGGGGGGGGTGTGGGGGGCTATACCTCGAACATGAAATCTTGTAAAAGCAATGTTTTCATTTAGAAGGATATTTCCTTTCAAAATGTTGAAATCAAGTCTCGCCACATTTGCTAACGCATCTCAACGATAAAATTTAAAGACTAATTATTTTTTGTTCAAATAAGTAAACAGAAACAAGACTGTTTGGGATGATTTTGTGCAACTGAAACAAAGATCCTAGTATCCAGACAAACTTATGGACCAGGAAGGATGAATTTAGGCGCCAGGCTTAAGGGCGAAAACGGAGACTCAGACGAAATTTAGGGTGGTTTTTTGGCCAAGGGAATGATAGAGTGGAAGAGACACAGACTAAATGTAGGGATGGCCAAGGAAATGATAGATTGGAAGAGACGCAGACTAAATGTAGGGATGGCCAAGGGAATGATAGAATGGAAGAGACACAGACTAAATGTAGGGATGGCCAAGGGAATGATAGGATGGACGAGACGCAGACTAAATGTAGGGATGGCCAAGGGAATGATAGATTGGAAGAGACGCAGACTAAATGTAGGGATGGCCAAGGGAATGATAGGATGGAAGAGACACAGACTAATTGTAGGGAAGTTTTTGGCCAAGGGAATGATAGAATGACAGAGACATAGATTAAATGTAGGGACGTTTTTGGCCAAGGGAATGATAGAACGGCAGAGACACAGACTAAATGTAGGGATGGCCAAGGGAATTATAGAATGACAGAGACATAAATTAAATGTCGGGATTTTTTGGCCAAGGGAATGATAGAACGGCAGAGACACAGACTAAATGTAGGGATGGCTAAGGGAATGATAAAATGGCACAGTCGGTTTTGATAAATATTAAAATCCAATTTTATTAGGGGCTATTTTGTGTTGTTTTTTTGTGTGGACATCATCGTATTATTATGTGAAATGAATTTTGTTCTTAATGTTCAAATGGTATATTTGCTAAGTCATGTTTTGGTGCAACGAACGCTGTTAAGCTTTACTTCACTTAATCTATCAAAGACTTTTTGTTGACATTTTTCCATCAACAAAAATTTCTTTGGGGATAAAGTGGAGTTTCAAACTGAAGACATTCGACAGATGTAGTGTGTTGGCTTGACAAGGAATCTGCGTGGTTTTTGTGTGTTTTTTTTTTGTTGTTGTTGTTATTTTTTTAAATTTGAGAACCTCTATCTCTTAAATTCGACTACGTTTCTTACATTTCAAAGAAAAGGAAAAAAATCCAAACCTTTTTGACATGTTTAGTTCCATGACTTACAAACAAACCCCTTTTTGAGAAGGGGGGGGGCAGTGTACTGTTGGGGGGAGGTGTTAAGCATAGGTTCACAGTGGATATTTATAACCAATGATCCCTATTACGTGTGCGCAAAAAGACATGACGTCACGAGTTAACCTTTTTTTGTCGTTGTTGTTGTTACAAATACACGAGCGTTATTTTGATTTATTTTATTAAAACATCTTTTCGTCGTTTTGGGAGCCAGCGATTTTTAAATGTGCTCAAAGGCGACGCTCTCATCTTTCTGAAATGAGTACAGATGCTGCCCCAGATGATGTACGTTTTAAACAGTAGCACATTATTTCCGTGACCTTATCGCTTTCTTCAAAACAAATGAACTATTTCACACATTAAATAGTTTAAACTACATTTAGAATTCATTCAACTTTTTTTGGTTTTGATTCATTTCTTCCTCAAAATTAGAAAAAAAAAAAGAATTCTAGATAAGTTAAATTTTATCTTTATCTATCCCCAGACCAAAGTACTCTTGCGAAAGACGGCCATTGCCTACATTCTACTGGATTCGATATCAAATTGAATTTAAACAAATTTTGTTATAAATTTTTTTATTTTATAACAATTTTTTATAGGTGAAAACACCACCTTCTATTATTTCTGTCAAGGCTGCTATAGAACATGTTTAAACGACTTTCCACTGTGGAAAATAAACAATAAATTGGATTTTTAAAAAAAAAATTCATGAAAGTGTT
This sequence comes from Lymnaea stagnalis, assembly GCA_964033795.1. NCBI lineage: Eukaryota > Metazoa > Mollusca > Gastropoda > Lymnaeidae > Lymnaea > Lymnaea stagnalis. Next base: position 285,927 of record CAXITT010000239.1, on the reverse strand, counting down.
TAAGTCAAATTTAAGCCCCCAATTTTTTCAAATTTTGCGCAAGTTTTCTCACACTCATGCATCTATGATGTAGCTAAGATTATCCATTTCAAACATCCTTTAAGCCTCAGATGAAAAAAAAAAAAGCAACTACAATAATAAGTAAACGAAATTTACACCTGACATTCCACATCATTCAAGATAGTACTTTCAACTAAACATCAAATCATTCAACAAAATCATTGAACCAGCAAAGCACCGCTTGCAATTACCAACAAAAAACCCCCCCCCCCCCCC
>CAXITT010000239.1:271389-285640 GCA_964033795.1 Lymnaea stagnalis | reverse complement strand
AACAAAGCCCCCACCCCCCCCGAAACAAACAACACTGCCACATGGTACCTAAACTCCAGGATCCCAAAAAAATAATCAATAGATATGAATCATTCTACCGGTGAACTCGCCCGGGGGGGGTCAAGAGGTCAGAGCCGCTGCTCTGGGATTGTGTCGAATTATTTGACTGGTCGGATTAAGCCAATCGGCGGATCAAAGGCGAGCTTCCGCAGAGTTCCATCAATACCAACATCAAAAGCGGGAGAGACCACGACCAGAACAAGGACCAGTACTCTTTGCCAGGGTTTGCTGCACGCGACTTGAACAGTGAGCCCAGCAGGACCCCGAGTTCTGAGCGCAGCAGTCCTTCCCTGTACTGTACAAGCAAGCCGGCCATTGATGGTGGAGCGCAGCAGTTCTTCCCTGTACTGTACAAGCAAGCCGGCCATTGATGGTGGAGATCGGAGCTTTGGGATGATGTCGTTAAATTGACTTCGGAGCACTCTCTTCTCTCTCTCCCTCTCCTTCTCTCTCTCTCTCTCTCTCTCTCTCTCTCTCTCTCCCTCTCTCTATATCTCTCTCTCTCTCTCTCTCTGTGTGTGGGTGTGTGTGAATGTGTGTGAACTCCTAAAAGGCTTGTAAATTGAACAAGCCCCTCAAAAATAAAGATGTTCGTATACATCCTTTACAGGAATTTTTTTATTATTTTATTTTATATTAATATTCTAATGTCCCACCCGATTTTCAGTCGCAGATTTATTTCACCAACTATTTCAGAAAAACAAAATAAAATATTTCATTACCCACCAAACGCACGAGTAATTTTTTTTTTAAAGACTCTCATTCAGCACAGTTATCGGGAATTTTATTTCGTGACATCAGTGTCATCGTATTTATTTCATCTTTCCCCCGATTTTCTTAAGTTTGGGGTTAATTAAGGGGTGGGACTGAATATTTGATAGAATGTGTTTTCACAGGTATGGAGTCTATGTGCCAAATTTCAGCTCAATAGGCGGACGGAAAGTAGGTCACTTAGCCGCCCAGAGACTTTGTCCCCAACACACCAACAACACCGAAGGTAATATAACTGATTTTAAAATATAGACACAACGATCGATGAAGTATGTCATTATAGAGCTACAAAGGAATTAACTTTAAAAAAAAGACTTGTTTGGTGACCATGTTTGTGTATCTAACATCGTTACCATAAGACGCGTTTCTTCGGAGCTTACTTCCGGCCCAGACGTGCCCGGATGCTGAAGTCTACTAATATTATTTAACATAATTTTGTGGGTAAAAGGGTAACGTGTGATTTTCTAATGTTTAATTTTTTTATATTTCTTTTCCCTAATCCTATTTTTTTATATTGCAGTATACAAAAAACAACAATAGATTTTCATTTCATTTATTTCAATTATTCAAGCAAAAAATATTTGATGCCTAACAAAGCCGTTGATGAATTTAACACACCAAAAAAAAAAAAAATAATAATAATAATAACAAAAAATAAATTTTAAAAGATATTTTTTAGTAAACGATGTAAAAAAAGTATGGCTACCTTAAACATTTTTTAAAATATATTTAAAAATTTTTTTTTATTTACTAGTAAGAACAAAATCAAATTAGGAAGCTGTTTATTTCCTACAAAATATTTTGTCTGCTTTCTTCTTTAATTTTTTTTTCTTCTTTTTTTTAGTGCAGGACAATCTCTTTAACACTCGTCTGAGATTAGCAATGCTAATTCTGTCCGTCTTGGAGTGNCCCTGTTGGGGGGGGGGGGGGGGGGGGAGAGAGGGTTAGGGAGCCAGAAGTTTGACGCAGGGCGTTAAGGCATTTATCACAGCGAGGCGGGCCATCCTCTGGAGGTGGCTCAGGGCCATTGCAATGTGGAGGTGGCTCAGGGCCATTACAATGCACACCAGAGATTCCCCAAAGGAAGGAGCATGGGAATGGAATGGCGCTTAGCGGAGCTCACCTTAGAGCTTAAAACGATTGCTTCGGGTGCTCTTGTGTTTTTTTCGTGTCATCTAAGATTCGGTTAAAGGGTCATGTCACGTGTCACGATAGCTAAGAGATTAGATTGTGAACTCTTTATAGAAGAATGTAATATCTTTTTTTTTTAAATCGCCTTGTGATGGCTAACTAGGGACTCATAATATCTTCGTTGCTATACGTGATACAAAAGTAACAAGTTAATAAATTATTGTTCATGGCGAAGCTTGATCAATTTACCATGTAATAGTTCCTTTCTTTTTGCTTCTACAGTGGTCGACCACCAGCGTCCCCCGGAGCCGCCTACGGCTTTTTTCGAATGGGTGTGGGTTTTTTAATTTTAATCTTTAAATGTTGTTTACCGTCTATAGTTTTAGCAGGTATACAATTTAAAAAATAGATATAAAAATGGCTCCAAACAAAAAAAAAATTAAATAATTTTAATTTCATTTTTAAAATTGCCGACCCATGGATTATCATGCAATGTCTTTAAAGTTGTCATGATTATCATGCAATATCTTGAGAGTTGTCATGATTATCTTGTACAGTCATTCTGCTCCTCAAAAAGTGTCAAAATCCTTTTTGAATGTTTATTCCAAAACCAGGGCATCGCCTCATTTCCTAGTCACAACCCATGCTTAAAAAAGGGGGTGGGGGAGCGAAGAGGTATTTACACACAAAAAATAATAATAATAATTAAATCTTCAGCCTAAATTAGGAAAGTTACATTAAAGTGCTCAGCTCCAGGTCCTCACCCACGGCCCACAGTTAGTTTACACCCCCCACTGCTCTCAGTTCCCCCCCCCCCCACGGTCACATGGCTTGTGTGCATCTCATGGTGCTCTTCCGACCCCCCCCCCCCCACGGTCACATGGCTTGTGTGCATCTCATGGTCATTCATTCTAAACGCCCTGGGAACTGTGGACCGAACGAGAGAAGTCTGATGGTATGATAGGCCTACAGGCAGAGGAGCTAAGCATACACGACTCAAGCTGATAGCGTAGTCGTATCCTCAAAGCCCTGAGTCAAGAAATCGAAGACGTGACTATGTTGTGGAATCGATAACAGACGTTGTCATCAAGTGAAAAAGTATTTAAAATATTTACAAACAAACAGAAAAAAAAATTGCTGTATCATGTGTAATTGTCCATAATTTCCCGTTCAGGGGGTCTAAGGAGCAACCCCCTCCCCCCAACCCACCAAATGCCATGTTCGATTCGGTAAATTCAACGCAACTGATAAGCCTTACGGTCAAGTCTTGGCAGTCCCTGTATGGAGGTAGGAGCATGGCCACAATGTTTGCTGGGCTCAAACAAAACTAGTGTGGCCAGCCGAGCTATTTCAACGTCTCGGGGACAATTCTATACTTTAAGCAGAAATGAAGTACAATAACATTAAAGTCTTCCCCTACTAGGCTGGTGAGTTATCGCCTGGAGAATCTGAGGATATCTTTAAACTCTACATACACTCATTTTTTTTACCGAAAACCACCAGCAATATTTGACATTGTTTTTATTTTACCTCTTAAAACATTGAATATCCAACAACCCCCAACCTGCCCCCCCAACATATTAAATATAAAAAAAATATGAAGAGACTTCCAATTATAATTGTAAAGGAAATAAACTTTTGTCGAATGAATAAAAATCTCCCGCCAGATTTCGACCACTCTGGGTCAAATACTTCAAAAATAAAAATTTTAAAAAATCCGCTTTGTACTTTATTTCACTATTTTCAGTTTTTGGTTGTCTAGTCACAAATGAGTTTCAGCATGTAATTTGTGTGTGTTTGTGGGGGGGGGGTGGTGGTGGTGAGGAAGGGGTGGGAGTCTCTGCACTTGGTCACTGTGAAAATTCGGAATTGGAAACAGGACGTAACAGACCCCTGGGAGTCTGATTATACAATAGGTTTGGACAGGGATGTCACGTCGGCAATGCAGCTACTTGCTGTAATGGCGGTTAAGGTTGAGGAGGCCAGAGAAGTTTGCCCAGTTATGTCATGTTATTCTACAAGCCATATTTAATTGAGGTTACTACAACAGGTGGAATGGGAACTTAGTGAAGCCAGTAATGTATATCTTTTTTTGTTACGCCAAGAACTTATCCTAGATAAGTCAAATATCTTTTGTTACATCAAGCATATATCATAAGATAAGTCAAATATCTTTTGTTACATCAAGCATATATCCTAAGATAAGTCAAATATCTTTTGTTACATCAAGCATATATCCTAAGATAAGTCAAATATCTTTTGTTGCATCAAGCATATATCCTAAGAAAAGTCAAATATCTTTTGTTACATCAAGCATATATCCTAAGAAAAGTCAAATATCTTTTGTTACATCAAGCATATATCCTAAGATTGATCATGTATCAGTAGCTATAGGTAAATCGTGTACATCTTAAGTTATGTCAATCATATATTTAGCTAGGTCAATTATATCTTTAGTTAGGTCAATTATATCTTTAGCTAGGTCAATTATATCTTTAGCTAGGTCAATCACATCTTTAGCTAGGTCAATTATATCTTTAGCTAGGTCAATTATATCATTAGCTAGGTCAATTATATCTTTAGCTAGGTCAATCATATCTCTAGTTAGGTCAATTATATCTTTAGCTAGGTCAATCATATCTTTAGCTAGGTCAATTACAGCTTTAGTTAGATTTAAGTTTGACATATATATAGTTAGGCCAATCATAATTTTAGTTAGGAGAGTCACAATTTTAGTTAGGACAGTCATAATTTTAGTTAGAAAGTCATAATTTTAGTTAGGACAGTCATAATTTTAGTTAGAACCATCACAGTTTCAGTTAGGACAGTCATAATTTTAGTTGGTACAGTCATAATTTAAGTTAGGAAAATCATAATTTTAGTTAGGACAGTCATAATTTTAGTTAGGACAGTCATAATTTTAGTTAGAAAGTCATAATTTTAGTTAGGACAGTCATAATTTTAGTTAGAACCATCACAGTTTCAGTTAGGACAGTCATAATTTTAGTTTGTACAGTCATAATTTAAGTTAGGAAAATCATAATTTTAGCTAGGACAGTCATAATTTTAGTTAGGACAGTCATAATTTTAGATAGGACCATCACAGTTTCAGTTAGGACTATCATAATTTTAGTTGGGACAGTCATAATTTAAGTTAGGAAAATCATAATTTTAGTTAGGACAGTCATAATTTCAGTTAGGACCCTAACAGTTTCAGTTAGGACCCTGACAGTTTCAATGGCATCGCCTGCTCCTAAACAGACCGCCATGTCATTGGAACATTCGTTAAACCAAGAACTACCGTTTGACGCAAGGACCGTTTGAGGCGCCCGACGCAGGGACCGTTTGAGGCGCCCGACGCAGGGACCGTTTGAGGCGCCGGACGCAGGGACCGTTTGAGGCGCCCGACGCAGGGACCGTTTGAGGCGCCAGACGCAGGGACCGTTTGAGGCGCCCGACGCAGGGACCGTTTGAGGCGCCCGACGCAGGGACCGTTTGAGGCGCCCGACGCAGGGACCGTTTGAGGCGCCCGACGCAGGGACTGTTTGAGGCGTGTTTGAGGCGCCGGACGCAGGGACCGTTTGAGGCGCCCGACGCAGGGACCGTTTGCGGCGCCCGACGCAGGGACTGTTTGAGGCGCCCGACGCAGGGACCATTTGAGGCGCCCGACGCAGGGACCGTTTGAGGCGGCCGACGCAGGGACCGTTTGAGGCGCCCGACGCAGGGACCGTTTGAGGTGCCCGACGCAGGGACCGTTTAAGGCGCCCCTTCTGTCTTGCGTGAGACCCATCGTTATTTCCTCCGCGTTCTCTCCCGTGAATGGTATAAAAATCCATTTAAGGGAGTTTCTATATTTTAGCCACTTCATTAAGAATTGGGGCTAATAAAAATTGTCAGATGGAAATCTCTGCAGATAGAAATTGAATGGCATCGGCGGGGATGAATTAAACGAAATTTAGAACTGCGGTGGGAAACGGAACAAGATTTAGGGGTTAGGTTTTTAACGAAAGCACTTTTATTTTTTTTTAAAGTGTATTTTAATTGTGTTTGTCGTTTGCCCAATATGAACGAAATGATTACAATTTGTTGAGGAAAGTACAACTACAAGCGGCTCATTGGCTCTGATTCCTAAATGGTGAAATTAAAATTCTGTAAACTCAAAAGATGAAAATCAGCTCACATGTCCTCACACAGTTTGCCTGTTGACTAAGTCTCCCAGCGCCTGAGGTTATCTGCTCGTCGTCCCTGTTTGATTCACTATTAGAAGGCTTCTTGGTGAAAGCGTCCAGTTATTTGTTTTGTTATCTTTCAGGTATTTCCAAAAGTGTTAACAGCGTATTTCTTGTTACCAAATGAAATGACCTGCCTTGGAATCGGCCACACCTGCAAAGTAATATGGATCGAAAGGGGTGCACTTTCCCCCAGGCAGTTTTTCCACCAGGCACTCTTTCCACCGGGCACTCTTCACTCTGGAGAGTCTCAACAGGGCACTCTTTCCACCAGGCACTCTTTCCACTGGGCACTATTTCCACCGGGCATTCTTCACTCCTGACAGTCTCCACCAGGCACTCTTCACTCCGGACAGTCTCCACAGGGCACTCTTTCCACGGGGCACTCTTTCCACGGGGCACTCTTTTCACTGAGCACTCTTTCCACCAGACACTAATTCTATCGGGCACTTTTTACACCGGTAACACTTTCCACAGGCACGCTTCCACTGGGCACTCTTTCTATTGGTCACTCTTCCCTCCAGACAGTCTCCACCGGGCACTCTTTCCACCGGGCACTCTTTATATCGGGCACTCTTCCCTTCTGACAGTCTACACCGGGCACTCTTTATATTGGTCACTCTTCCCTCCGGAAGTCACCACCGGGCACTCTTTCCACCGGGCACGCTTTATATCGGGCAATCTTCCCTCCAGACAGTCTCCACTGGGCACTCTTTCCACCGGGCACTCTTTATATCGGGCACTCTTCCCTTCTGACAGTCTACACCGGTCACTCTTTCCACAGGGCATTCTTTATATCGTCACTCTTCCCTCCGGAAGTCACCACCGGGCACTCTTTCCACCGGGCACTCTTTATTTCGGGCAATCTTCCCTCCGGACAGTCTCCACAGGGCACTCTTTCCACCAGGCACTCGTTCAACCAGACACTCTTTCCAATGGGCACTCTTTCCACCGGACACTCTTTCCACAAGGCACTCTTTCCACCAGGCACTCTTTCCACAAGGCACTCTTTCCACCAGGCACTCTTTCCACCAGGCACTCTTTCCACCAGGCACTCTTTCCACAAGGCACCCAAGACGCATAGCTTCTTCGAGGGGGCTGGGGTTATTTATATAATCAACATGTAAAAATAACCAATCTGCTAGCGAAATTAAATAAAGATTTGCGCACGCGCGTCTAATAAGGAAGCTGCGCAGACGAGCATCTGAGTTGACATGCGCGTTGATGCAAGAGGGCCTGATTACTCAGGCGCATGTGTGCATATTTTTTTTTAGAGCTGCGAAGGATCTTTTTGTAGCATTACTGGAAATTGCGTGCGGTCAGTACGGGGCTAATGTGTGCGTGTTTTTTTTTTTTTTTTTTTTTTTTGCATCGGAATTCGCGGCTCGTGTTATTTTGATTTGTGACTCACGTGAGATTTGATTTTGTCAACATGATAATGTCACGAGTTTCGAATTTCCGAGTTCGATTTGATAACGTTTAAGCTTGAACTGGGTTGGATGCAGTGTAGCAGTGAATCCAGGTCACATAAAAAATTGGGCTACTTGTCATTTGCATCGAACTCAGCTAATAGTGGAAACATTTTGTTGGGCACAACATCTTAGCGAGTGTAGAAGGTATTTTGCTTTTTTCACTGGCGGAAGCAGGTATGCTAATTGAAAATATTTACCCCAAAGACGATGGTGTGTCTTCTGAGTAGCAATACTTTAATTTAATTTGAAAACAAATTATTACATAATTCTTTTCAGCACATTCCGATAATTTTCTTATCTTCAAAAATCGATCGATAAGCTGAAATGGGATTTAGACATCCAAGATTATATCTCTAAGATGTGACCACCAAGATTTGACCTACCAAGATTTGACCACCAAGATCTGACCACCAAGATTTGACCACAAAGATTCAACCGCCAAGATTTGACCAATAAGATTCAACCGCCAAGATTTGACCAATAAGATTTGACCACCAAGATCTGACCACCAAGATTTGAACACCAAGATTTGAACACCAAGATTTGACTAGAAAGTTTTGACCGCCACGATTTGACCAATAAGATTTGACCACCAAGATTTGACCATCACGATTTGACAACCACTATTTGACCACCAAGATTTGACCACCAAGACTTGAACACCAAGATTAGACCACCAAGACTTGACCACCAAGACTTGACCACCAATATTACACCACCAAGATTAGACCACCAATATTTTACCCCCAAGACTTGACCACCAAGATTTGACCACCAAGACCAGGCAAGGAAAAAAAAAAAAAAAAGAATTCATGAGGACGTTGTTCTTGCTTATAAATTTTTTCTCTGCTCGCTTTTAAAGCTTAAGATTTGACCACCAAGACCAGGCAAGGAAAAAAAAAAAAAAAGAATTCATGAGGACGTTGTTCTTGCTTATAAATTTTTTCTCTGCTCGCTTTTAAAGCTGGCCAATGGGCGCACAGGGCTCGACTGAATCAGGAGAACAACGGAGATTTCTTAAAATATACGTAACGTCTATCTAGGCGAGAACGCTGAAAGTTAATCGTCATGAAGACTTAACCAACAAAAACATAATACTGAACGTTTCTGCGATACGTCTTCAGAAAAACTAACATATAATATATGTATTATATGATATGATATGATATGATATGATATGATATGATATGATATGATATGATATGATATTATATTATATCATATCATATCATATCATATCATATCATATCATATCATATCATAGTATATTATATTATATTATATTATATTATATTATATTATATTATATTATATTATATTATATTATATTATATTATATATATATATACATATATATATATATATATATATATATATATATATATATATATATATATATATATATATACATACATATGGCAATTAATTACAAAGCTTATATATGAAAAGATTGATTAATACTAATACAAAATTAACATTAAAATAGACACTGACATCCAACATACATAGGCAATATTATTGCTTTTTTTTTAACCGGTGCATTAATGCCCAAAGAATGTCCTAACCTTGTCACCCATGAGAGATCCCGTGTGCACAACAGAATTAAAAGACGTGTGCACTCTGCAGCTATGTTGGTTAAGTACGGAGGCACACAATAATTTTTTAAATCACAAATAATAATCGTTTTGGTTTTTATTTAATGGCTGTAGCGCTGTGTTCAATAGGCGCGCAAAACAAAATTTCCAAGACGTTTGCACAAGTTGGGATTTGGGAGTCTTATGAAGTGAGTTACTTGACTGCATATTTTGTCCAGTAAATTAACTTTATGCCGGCTATTTCTAGTAAGCAATTTAACAAAAAACAAAAATAAACAATTTGTTTAAAAGGACTTTTTGGAAGAAAAATACTGAAATCTTTGACGACCCCCCCCCCTTGGGCCCCTTCCCATCCAAAAATATTGTTAAAGCGGTCACGTGACATTGATGTTTACCTCCATTTTGTTTATGTTCCGGGCTTTTACGTCTGTTAATTAGAAGGGAGACAATCACTTCCTTCCCTCGCCACACAGATAATCACCTCACATCAATTGGGGGCCAACAGAGATGTGTTTTTCTTTTTAAGCCCGCGCCCCCCTCCCACAGCAACATGGAAATAGAAAACAAGCTCTTTGAAATTATGGATTTTTAATTACGCAATTATGTGGTGGGGGCTGTGGGCTGGCGAATCTTGCTCCATTTCTTTATCCGCACTCGAGGGTGAAACAGGCGCTTTATATCATAAGGTTCTCTTGAGCGCAATCCTGTCTCCTTTCGTATTTATTCATTGTTTTTAAGGTGTGTGATTAGTTTACAAATAGTTCTTTCATGATTAGTAAAATGCTGTCTGTGTAAGTATTGAAATGGCACAGTTAGTTAAACCTTACTCTGTTCGTCTCGGTGGAAAGTAGAGGCTTTGAAGATGAGCAGAAGTCTCTTGGGAAGATCAAGTGGTGTCGGTGGATAAACATAAAGACGGGGGCAAACGAACATTCGACACTGGAGTATAGAATAGACACTAAAATATGACACTGAGATAGAATAGCCACTAAAATATAACACGGGATAGAATAGCCACTAAAACATGACACTGGGATAGAATAGCCACTAAAAATAACACTGGGTTAGAATAGCCACTAAAATATAACACTAGGATAGAATAGCCACTAAAAATGACACTGGGATAGAATAGCAGCTACATTGTGACACTGAGATAGAATAGCAGCTACATTGTGACACTTGGATGGAGCAGCAGCTACAAAGTGACACTGGGATAGAATAGCAACCACAATGTGACACTTGGATGGAATAGCAGCTACATTGTGACATTGAGATAGAATAGCACCTACAATGTGACACTGGGATAGGATAGCAACTACTATGTGACACTTGGATAGGATAGCACCTACAATGTGACACTGGGATAGGATAGCAACTACAATGTGACACTGGGATAGGATAGCAACTACTATGTGACACTGGGATAGGATATCGACTACTATGTGACACTGGGATAGGATAGCAACTACAATGTGACACTGGGCATGGACCCCAACAGAAGGAAACCAAATGGGCCAGGTTTTAATTGAGAGAGTCTCATGTCACATGTTTAAGCCGCTGTGTTAACAATGACCGGCCCTTTGGATTGTGGTTGGCAGAAACTGCTTTCCTCTGGAATCGGAATCCTTTAACAAACTGTTTCAAGAAGGATACACATTATATAGGGGGAGACTGCGCTCTGTCTTACATCTTTCTTCTAATCCGACTTACTGCCCTTGAATTCCACAGTTTCCATGAGCTCAGTCTCTAATTGTTTACATTCCCATTGTCTTCCGTGTTTTGTAGGCAGACAAAGAATCTGAGCCGTAACATTTTTTTTTTTTTTAAATAGGCAGACAAAGAATTTCAGATGTAGCATCGGATGTTTTGTAGGCAGACGAAGGCTTTGGGGCGTGCCATTGGTTGTTTTGTAGGCAGACGAAGGCTTTGGGGCGTGCCATTGGTTGTTTTGTACGTGTCCACTTAGCGTTGGCATGACTGGAACTTTTGTTTTCTTCATTATTTGGAGACAGATGCACAAATCTTTGTTTGCTTTATGCAAAGTTATTGCAATGCAACACACACAACACACAGGCCGAGCGGTCTCAACTGTCTCCAACCAAATAGCTGGTGGTCTGGAGTTCAATCCCGACCAAAGTCAACATCCTAAGCACCCCGGGTGGATGGGACCCGTCAGCCTTGGACGGCAGCCCATCTAAGAGAAGGGAAACTCTGAATTTAAACCAGGGGCCAGAATGATCAACAAATTGATCGTGGCCCCCTCAAATATAAGAAGATACGAAGACACCCAATCCATAACACACAACCCACAACACACAATCCACCACACACAATGCACACAAAGAAAAAGATATATTTTGGAGTATTCAATTAAATTTGTAATTTATGACCTGGACATTCTTGCAGTTTTAAAATAGACATTTCATTCAACGTTCACCGAAACCGCAGCGACAAAGTTTGCGTGTATGTGTGTGTGTGTGTGTGTGTGTGTGTGTGTGTGTGAACGTACGACTGGGGTAATCTGAGCAGACAATCCGCTGGTTAGCCCGAGTGCACTACATGATGAACTTCGTTTGTTGTTACGTTTCCCATTACGAGGTGCTTAACATCATTGACGGTGAAATCAAGGCTTCTCACATGGGGTTTCTTGCTCCTTTCAGGGAGCCGGAGGGTCTTAAAGAGGCGGGAAGGCAGTGCCTAACAAAGGGCAGAGATGAGGCGTTTCGCACGTGCCCCCGCTTTCCCACCATTTATTTTCTTATATGCCCTGCTGTCTCAAAGATGCGAGTTGAACGGACAAAACGAGAACCATTTTTTCATCTTTGAAGATATAAGATTTAGCGGTGTGGGAATCCTTCTGTAACTGCTTCTTAGTTCAGCCAACAAAACGAAAGTAGCGGGCCGAGACACACGATCATAAAGAAACGGGTCTACAAAAAATTATATAGATCTATGGACTGTTATTAAAACTTGTTCATGCACAGGTCCACTTGTGAAAATTAAAGCCTTCAATTTAAAAATTGTTATAAACTTTTTTTTTTTTTAAATGTTCAGACACATAACGCATTGCTACAAACTATAATAAACAGATCCTTGTCATTGCAGCTTAGAGGAACATATGTGTGTGAGATTTTTCAAATGATATATACCTTTGATTTGTTTATATGTTTCTGGCCTTGTGTAAATTTTAGTCCCCTGAAACTATGGGGCACGAGGGCTAGACGACGGCAAACGGTTAAGAATGTCCATTTTCTGGAGCGAAGTAAATTTATACGCAAAGCGATATCGAGCCATAAAAATCTTTATAATTTCATAAGAAATAACTATTTTTTTTTTTTTTTTTTTTTTTTTTTTTTAATTTTTTTTTTTTTTAAAAAAAATTTAAAATTTTTTTTTTTTTTTTTTAAAAAAATTTTTTTTTTTTTTTTTTTTTTTTTTTTGTAAACTTATAGTCTTTAAAAAAAAATCATACATATTTTTTTGGATAATCTAAAACAATTTTTTGTTTCTATTAAAAACGTGTGGGTGTGTTTCAATGAATTATCAAATGCACCCACAAATAGTAGGCCCATTAAATTTGATGGCCTGGATTTCCGGTTGCGTTAAATAAACACCACCATGAATGATTGACGGAAAATAAGCTACGATGACAGCTTATTGACGACTCTGTTCAGAAACAATAATATTTTTTTAAAAAAACATTTTAAACAGTCCCCCCCATCCCCCCCCCCCCCCCCCCCACACACACACTTTAAAAAAAATTTTTTTTTTTTTTTTACTTACAGCCGGATAAATGTTAGGAATCAAAGGCTTTTTCTGTTGTTGTTTTTTTTACGTTAAAATATGAGAGCAGTGTAAAGACAAGAGATAGTTGCCATGATGTATTCAGGTGTATCTGTCGAGGTTGTCTAAGGTTAAAAACATGAGCACATATTTAGAGAAGAAGAGGCATTCTGATGATGCATATGGGCCATAATGATTAGGATGTTGTAGTAGTGTGTGTGTGTGTGTATGAGTGAGTGAGAGGGATAGAAAGAGAGAGAGAGAGAGAGAGAAAAGGTGATTTCCTTGAGTATGAGAGAGAGGGAGAATAAGAGAAAAGGAAAATGACAGACAACAAAAAGAGAGAAAGAGATATTCAACCGTGTGTGTGAGAGAGAGAGAGACAGAGAGTGCGAGAAAGAGATAAAGAATAAAGATATAATAGTGTGTAATGAGACAGAGAGAAAGGACGAAAAAGTGAGAGGGGATGGAGAATAAAGAGAGAGAGAGAGAGGGGGTCAAAGAGATTTTTTAAAAAAAGAGAGACTGGTATATTTAGAGTTGAAATGAAGGAGATAGAGAATGTGAGCGTGGAATAGAGAGATGCGCGTGTAGTGAGTGTGTGTGAGAAAGAGTGAGAGAGACAATTGATCATTAATGAATGGTGAATGTTGGTTTGCGTGAGAGAGAGAGAGAGACAGAGAAAGAGAGATTGGATGCTCAAATGGAATCATGTGATCATAATTAAATGATGAGAAAGAAGCAAGTGTGTTGTAAATGCACTGATTAATTGGTGAGTACATTTGATGAGACGATATATACTGTATAAGCCTTGATTGGTGAGAACATTTGAGGAGACGATATACTGTATGGTGGGTTGGTGACTGCTTTAAGTACCGGTATTTGCTTTCACGCCTGAAGATGGGTTCTCATTGTGCTAGTCGGTGTGTTGCTTTGTTAGAGTACGGAGATCTACTCGTCCATCGAATAAGCCTAGGAGGTGACTACCCCGGCCAAACGTATTTCGCATTAATTAACGCCAATCATGGAGCTTACAGCCGCCATCACCCCCCCCCCCTCTCCCCAAACCACCCTTTTCTAACCTTGGAAATTATGGTAATGAAAAATGTCTTAAGGCGGCAATTTGTTTAGCCCCCCCCCCCCACCACCACCCATCCACTATCTCCACGAAGATTCTCTTTAGGTTTTTTTTTTTTTTCATTTTTTTTTT
>CAXITT010000239.1:257107-271133 GCA_964033795.1 Lymnaea stagnalis | reverse complement strand
AGGGGGGGGGGGAGGGGGAGGGGGGGGGGGGGGGGGGGGCTCTGCGTAGAGAGAGTGTTTGTTGTTTGTGTGTAAGGTTTGAGAGTGCGATATTAAAAATATATATATATATATATATATATATATATATATATATATAATAAAATATCACCGATAGATCTTTTGTCACTTTAGCGTTATCTTTACCGGGATAACTTTATAACTTTACCGGGATAACTGTATTTCTTTACCAGGATAACTTCATTTCTTTAGCGGGATAACTGTATTTCTTTACCGGGATAACTTCATTTCTTTACCGGGATAACTTTATTTCTTTACCGGGATAACTTCATTTCTTTACCGGGATAACTTCATTTCTTTACCGGGATAACTTCATTTCTTTACCGGGATAACTTCATTTCTTTACCGGGATAACTTCATTTCTTTACCGGTATAACTTCATTTCTTTACCGGGATAACTGTATTTCTTTAGCGGGATAACTGTATTTCTTTACCGGGATAACTTCATTTCTTTAGCGGGATAACTGTATTTCTTTACCGGGATAACTGTATTTCTTTACCGGTATAACTTCATTTCTTTACCGGGATAACTGTATTTCTTTACCGGGATAACTGTATTTCTTTACCGGGATAACTTCATTTCTTTAGCGGGATAACTGTATTTCTTTACCGGGATAACTTCATTTCTTTAGCGGGATAACTGTATTTCTTTACCGGGATAACTTCATTTCCTTAGCGGGATAACTGTATTTTTACCAGGTATAGCAAACCACTGGGGTGACGGTTTTTAGAAGGAATAGGATGCATCTCTTCATTTTACGACTTAATCTTTCATATGTGAATTCTTGTTCCCATGATACGCTTCATGATGTGACGTAAAGCTCATAAGAGTTTTTTGAATCGCCTGCAACAGAAACTTACTGCGTTACTTCCGAAGTATTATCTGGATTCAGTAATGTGGGTCTATGATCAGGGAAATTGACCCACCAAAAAATGTGGAAAATATATTTTGATTTCTCAAGTATTTTTTTCTTATACACTTTTTGAGTGATTATGTAAAAAAAAAAAAAATAATAATTTGACCCCCCTGACCTTTGAACCCCGATGGCGCGCGTTGATGGCGCATTTTAAAATCCCAATGACGCCACGAATGCTGCGCACCATGCTGCGCACCATGCTGCGCACCATGCTGTGATGTTGTCTTCTTGGGGGATAGTTAATCCTCTACAAAGTGGGACCATGTGGGATTTTGGATTATTAACCCACTCGGGGTGGTGAAATTTGGCTGGGCATGGGGTGAGGGGGGTAAGCTTTATAAATAATAAAGTTTGGTGAGACATTTCTTGCAGGGAAAAAGGGAAATTATTTTGCTCGGCAGCTATTTAAAAAAAAAATTCTATCGAAAATTTGATTTTCCCTCATTCAGTCACAATATAGATGGTACAAGATAAGCTACAGGTATATAAAACAGAACTCATGGCATTTCATTAATAAATACATTAAACTTGCAGTTTGTTTTTCATTATTTATTACAATTTATCATTATGACATTTTTTATGTGATGTTTGACAAACCCTCCAACATTACAAGTCCATCGCAACTCTTTGCAGTTGCTAGGTCATCGCTTGCGTTTTTTTGTTTTTTTTTAAAGCTATCTTAAGACAGGGGTAGGCAACCTAAAACACGCGTGTCAGATTTGGCACGCCGATAGAAAAACAATAGCACGCAAAAGACCGGTTTAAAAAGAAATAGAAATGTCTAAAGATGCGTCCTATGTACGGTAGATAGTAGAGATATATATGTGGTGTTGTTGGCACGCTCAAGTAGATATGTACATGTGGTGTTGTTGGCACGCTCAAGTAGATATGTACATGTGGTGTTGTTGGCACGCTCAAATAATTAAAAATCTTGGTTTGGCACAAATCTTAACAAAAGCTTTCAACTCAACCTATTTTTCATTTTAAAAAAAAAATGTTCACAATGAATAAGAGGAGTTCCTCCAAGTAATATAATATGTTTATCTGGGCTCTGTTTTTTTATGTTGTCAGAGAATACCAAACACACTCTCCAACCCATCGCTTTCATTACAAGGACGGGTAACTCCCGTGAAGTTTTGTTTTGGACTGTAGAGCCTCGCGTCTTTGATCTCCCTTCGTCTTGTCCAGGTCACGTGTGCCGTCACGCCCACCTGACACCACAACCATAACAGACCCCCACGAGATAAAAGAGCCCGTGCACGTCGCACCGTCGTTGCGGCACTTACCCTGTAACGGCGAGGCCTGTCGTTAAGGGCATCGCCGTCTGGCTTGCCTCAAAAAGTGGCTGTCCGGAACTCCCCCTAAGCAAAGTGATTTCTAAATTTACTTCCTAACTCTCTAACCAAGTTTGACTTATCCGCCAAAGCAAAGCCTTTTGAACAAATTGAAATTTAAAAAAATACTATAAAAAAAAATCGTTGCTGGGAAGAGCTTCAAGTAGAGCCCCTGGCTTCGGATGATCCGAGTTGACGGTGACACTTCTCCAATAACACGTCATTAGTGTTCTCGGTTCTTAGAAAATATGGAAACGTGCACCGCACACGACAAGGGGAACCTTATTACCTTATTACATTTTGATTTCTTTGTAATAAATACGTTTTCTTTAAAAACAATTATATCCATATCTATCGATATATTATATATACAGTAAACAGCCCCCCCCCCCCCCCCCCCCCACCTTTTTTTTTTTGTTCTTAGAAAATATGGAAACGTGCACCGTACACGACAAGGGGAACCTTATTACCTTATTTCATTTTTATTTCTTTGTAATAAATACGTTTTCTTTAAAAACAATTATATCCATATCTATCGATATATTATATATACAGTAAACAGCCCCCCCCCCCTCCCAACCACACTTTTTTTTTTCCTCCCTACCATCCATAATTCCACAACAACTATCGAATAGAGTCAGCGAACTTCCCTTTTCAAGTCATACATACGAATCATAAAATCAGCATTGCAATAGGTAAATCAACTTTACAAGAAGTCGTCTAGAAACAAGATTACCTTCGAACCCTTTGTATGAGCGTACCGCCGTCTTGCACCCCGTACCTTGCTGCATCTACTGAAGCTCACAATGTTCCTATTCAAACTACATAATCTCCCATAAAATTACGGCAAGTCGTTCTAAAGTTTAACGTATTATTTTTTAAGCCAGCCGACAATATAACGAGAACCCCTGTCTTTAAGCCTAAGTGTGTTACACCTTAAAAGATTTCTTCTTCCTTTCTTGAAAAAAAAAAAATTAAAAAAATCCGCTTCCTTGCCTCTTACTAAAACTGCATGTGTCACGTGGTTCAAGGATAACACCAAGGATTGCATGCCGCCATTCCTGGCTCACTAGCTGTGCCCGGGGGGGGGGGCTATAAACCTTGAACGTTCTAATTATAATTACGCATATATTTTTTATTTTTATTTTGGGTCTAAATTTTCCCCAAGACGTTTCACCATAACAAAACCTGGAAATGATTTTTGTGTTAAGGAAGTATGCAGTCAGAAATGATGTTGGGGAAGAGGGTGGGGGTGGGCATTATTATCTTCATTATTAATATTATTTTTTTTTCACAGTCGTAGAGAGGTCGGTACAACATAGACGTGTTGGTACAAAGTAGACGTTTCAATACAATGTAGGCAGTTCCGTACGAAGTAGACAGGTTGGCACAATGTTGACATTTGGGTGCAAAGTAGACAGCTCGGTACAAAGTAGACGGCTCGGCACAAAGTAGACGTGTCAATACAATGTAGACAGTTCGGTACGAAGTAAGACAGGTCGGTACAACGTTGACATTTGGGTGCAAAGTAAACAGCTCGGTACAAAGTAGACGGCTCGGCACAAAGTAGACGCGTCAATACAAAGTAGACAGATCGGTACAAAGTAGACAGTTCGGCATAAAGTAGATAGGCCGGTACAAAACAGACAAGTTTACGGGTCGGTACGAGTGTCCAGGTCAATACAAAGCGTAAAGGTTGGACGATGCAGCTTCCAATTATTTCTGTCTGGCGGTCTATCTTTCCAGTCTCATTCAAAGTACTATGAACAGTCTGGAACTCAAATGAACTTCGTTAGTTTAATTTCCCCCGTTATATTAAGGCTAAGACGTTGGTCCAAAACGAAACACAACAAATACTTCATTTCCCAAGTGAAACTTAAACAAGTCCTTTCTTTAAATAGTATTGGAGATGGTGACGTCACTCTTTCTGACACCAAATTCCCTCCCCCCCCCCCCCCCGGCCCCCCAACACCCGCACTCAAAAATATCAAACAAATGCATTCCTCCAAAACGGATTCTTTAGACCTAGTACAAAGTAGGAAGTGGCTGTGAAGTTATTGTGGATTATCCCGCCCTGCTATCTCGGTTGTCGATCGTGGCGGCATTGTGTTTGAGTAAGAGGAGAGCAGCTAAGATAACGGATGTAGGTGGCGCTGAAGAGGAGATAATGAAAACATGAACGTTTTCGGTGAAGTTGTCTCCCTGGAAATAGGAGATTGTGTGGCGTCAGGCGTATCAGGTAGTCGGATCCCAGCGTTTGGGTCTAGCGTGAAGGCCAGTGGTTCTCAAGCACATGGGATCATTTCATTTCATAAGAAAGGGCTGACGATAGATCACCGAAAAAAAAAGGCCTTGTCATCCGTCCTAGAGGTCCAGTTTGATTAAAGTCAGGTTGATTATTTTAATCATCGGTAACAAATCACAGCTTAGATCAGGTAGGGACAAGCAAGTACTTATCTGTCACCATGTAGAGCAAGTAGAACATGTACGTATCTAGGTGTAATCATATAGACAAAGTAGAGACTTATAAGTACCTAGGTGTCACCATATAGAGCGAGGATAGACACATAAGTACCTAAGTGTCACTATATAGCATTAACAATAAGCTGATATGTCATGAACACGACCGGATTCTGTATTTAAAAAAAAAAGTCAACCAAAGACTTTTCTATCTTAAAAAATAATAACAATTTCGGTGCAAACAAACAAGTTATCAACCTATTGTACAGTGCAACAATTATTGGAAGCCTACAAAACTTCAATATTATATGCTGGTGTGTGAACTTATCATCTGACATCAATCACCGATGACATATGAAGAAAGCAAGCAATGCCCCGCGAATAAAAGACCATAAGCTTGAAGAAATATTTGAAGTTTAAAAAAAATAATTCATTGCAGCCTCTTCATCACTGATACTTAAGATCAGTTCGATCGATCAGGGCGAATCCTTTCCCTTAAAGTTAGAATCGAGAAGTATGCAGATTTTTTTTTTGGCACAGCCTGTCAGAATTTAACTACCCTTTTCCACACTCTCCAGTAATTTTGTGTCTGTGCTGAAGAGATTATGTACTATGCAGTGGCGTATGAAGGCGGTGGGGGGGGGGGCGATGCAGTCCGCCAAGGGTGGCATTTTTTCCCTATTCATTAGGGGTGGCATTTGTGGCAAACTACTGAGATTTTTTCGTGGAAGGGGGCGGCAAAAAATTTTGACCCGCCCCAGGTGGCACCAACCCTAGCTACGCCCCTGGAGCAATGTAATAGACCACCATTTCCATTTATTTTGATGAGTTTAAGAATTGTGTCCATGATCATTTAGTTTCTTGGTAAATGGATAGCATGTACATTTTATGAGTCTCGTCTACAACTCTTGAGCGATAAACTGAAGCTTCTTGTAACTCAACCATTCGTTTCAGTTGATTTCACTCACGACTATACAAGACGGTGCTCGGCACACTTCTCATTACTAAACGTAAACATAATGCATCGCAGCTCCTCTAAGTGTTTCGTTTTTTGTTTTTTGTTTATGCGTATAGGTTAGGGGGGTGATATGGTTTTTTGGATGTCATGAAAGTAGTATCGACATACGACTCATGGAGCCTTCAACCTTGTTGCATTTGTGATCGCTAATGTTTCTGTACATGCAGCGTTCACCTCTCTCCATGAGATTGAACAACATTTCTCGTTTTAGAGAGATAATTTCTGAATTGTAATATTTACCTAGACCCAGACTTTGGATCCACCGGGTTTTAACTCAAACTACCGGACCCGGTACTGAATTTTTTTTTTTTTTAAATAAAGGAAGAACTGTAACCGAATAAGCCCTACAACACACACCCCTAAGACAAGAGACGTTAGTGAAGTTAAAAGCAGTGCTCGAATTAGATTTGGAACGTCGGATGCAAACATTTTCTAGGAAGGTCGTTCGAAATCCTACAAAAAATGTCCATCTTCAAAATGTGCTACAAGATGTCTTAGGGAATCATTCTGAACATGTCGTCTAATGTTGATCAACTGGGTGACGTCATCAACTGGGTGACGTCAAATGCAAGCGACATCAAACGTTTAAGGCATCTCAAAGCCGCGGCCCTTGTAGAATAGAGACTTGAAATTGAAGGTAACCGAGCAAATCAACTGAGAACCACTGACTACTTCATGTATATTTATCAACTCACCAGCTCGTGTTGATGACCTCCTTTATCAAATTTCCCGGACCTACATTTGCGCCAATGACCCGGTTTTTTCACCCCGAATAATGCGGGAGGGATGTGGTGGGGACGAAAAACACTGTCCCTTGGTTTGGAGATGCCAGCAGAAGTTCTAGTGCATCCTGGGGTGGCCTTGGTTCACGCTTTTAGAAATACAGGACAGGTTTTAGAATGATTGTTTCCGGGTGAGCTCATAGAGTGTGTTAGTGTGACTGTGCTCCAAATTGTTTGCATAAGAAAATATTTAATGTGAGCATAAGAGTACGGTAGCAGGTCATTTCATCTACAGACATTTAATCTACAGACACTTCATCTACAGACACTTCATCGACAGACACTTCATCGACAAACTCTTCATCGACAGACTCTTCATCTACAGACACTTCATCGACAGACACTTCATCGACAGACACTTCATCGACATACACTTCATCGACTGACTCTTCATCGCGATACACTTCATCGACAAACTCTTCATTGACAGACACTTCATCGAGTGACAGTTCTTCAACAAACGCTTCATTGACAGACACTTCATTGACAAAATATAATCTTTATTTTTTTGTAGTTTCCAAAATACCTTGATTGATATTTTCGTGGCTTGGATAACCATTTTGAAAATGTAAAAACACATAAAGTAATTGCATTTTATATAAAATTAAGGTTAATGTTTAACAATTTCAAAATTAATATACTTGATTGTACCTATGAATGCTATATTTGAATTATTTTTATACTGACTATGTCGATAGCGCGTCTTTCAATGAATCGTCCATGTCAATGTTCTATTTGTCGATGAAGGGTCTGTCAATGACTTTTCCATGTCAATGTTCTGTTTTTCAATGAAGTAACAATTTCGATTTTTTTTTATTTTGTATACCGTCGTTAACTTTTCTGCCTCTGCAAATCTGGTCAAGGGGCAGTCAATGAACCGCCATGTAATATACACGTGTCCACAAATTAATTTTATTTAAAAATGCCAAGTAGCGCATCTTGGCAAAGTGCCTTATGGGGCAACTCCCAAAAGTCTGCCCCCTTTACACATACCCTGTTGTCCTTGTCCGTTAAAAGTACATCCTTTTTTTTTTTCGTTGGAAACAATCTTTGTAAAGAAATGGAAGAAACATTGTCAAAAGATACTGTTACGAACTGGTTCTACCCGAAGGTTCGATGGCTTCGTTCTGTCTAGGGCTTTAATTATATTCAATCCACAAACCATGGACTATTAATATTATAATACAGTATCTTTATTAAATAAGTCTCAACTGCCATTACTCCAAGAAAAACAATACACAAAAATAATACGTCATTTCCCTTTCGCGCAATACGTCACAAAAATATCAAACATTTAATAACAACATCTACCCAAATACTCTCCAAGCAACACACAATCACAGTACACATTCAAGTCCTTAACAGATAGCAAAAACAAAAGAAATAATACAAAATTAAATCCTGTATGCAAGTTACAAGCGTCGACTCATAAGCCTGATGTAAAGATTGCTGGAGTTTTCTTTTTAAATTCTTAGTTTGTTGAAATGGTAACACGGTTACTGACCTACTCCGGTCAAACAGCTGTCTCTCAGGTGAAACTGAATCGTGATAACGCTGTCATTAGTGAACCTTTTCAGACAACACTGTCCTGGGTGAATGTTTTCAGACCACTGGTTTACCTTATTCTGTGTTTGGTGCTAATCCATTTCACATTCAGTGATTAGCTCAATATTCACAGTACTTTTGACAAGATGCGAAAGAAATGGTTCAGAGACTATCTGACCCCTCCCCCCAATCCCACCCCAGGTCCCTCATTGTTGAGGTGAATCAAGAAGGATCCGTAGCTTACATAGAGCTGACAAGAGTATACAAGTCATATCGAGGAGAAAAAAAAATTATAACCCCCCACCCCGCCCTGTGTAAACATATCAGTGCCCGGAGTGTGCCCTAGTGAGCATACACGTGCGGTACACCCCGCCCCCCCCCAACAATTCCCCCACTATGGACGCCCACAAACCGCCCCTCCCTCCGTGATGGTGAGGCAGGGACTAAATAGTGCTGTTAAGGTTTGTCTCCCTCACACGGTGCGAGTCATTAGCCGTATTGTTGCAACGGAAAATAGTTTAGGGCCGGTGGGGAGTGGAGGAGGGGCGCGGTGGGTTGGGGGGCCACGGGGGCTGAGGTGGAAGGGTGCAAGGAAATCAAGGTTGCTTGTCTCCAGGCAATTCGTTTTTCTTCCTTCTCTTTCTCCCTCTACCTCTCGAATCTATTTCTCTCCATTTCTACCACTCGAACATCTTTCTCTCTCCCTACCACTCGAATCTTTCTCTCCATCTCTCTACCTCTGGGTGGCCGAGCGGTCTAAACTGTCTCAAACCAAATAGCAGTGGCGCCAGTGGTCCGGAGTTCAATCCCCATTAAAGCCAACATCCCCAGCACCCTGGGTGGATGGGACTCGTTAGCCTTGGACGGCAACCCATCTAAGAGAAGGCAAACTCTGAATTAAAACCAGGAGCCATAATGATCAACAAATTGATCGTGGGCCCCTCAAATATAAGAAGAAGAAGAATCTCTCTCCCTCAATCTCTCTATCTCTCGAATCTCTTTATCTCTATCTCTCTCCCTCTCAAATCTCTTAATCTATCTCTCAACCTCTCGAATCACTTTCGCTCCATCTCTCTCCATCTCAAATCTCTTAATCTATCTCTCTTAACCTCTCGAATCACTTTCTCTCTATCTCTCTCCTTGATAATTTTAAATCCATGTATTCCCATCTTTTATATTTATCACCTTTCATGGGCTCAAAATGATCAGTTTTCTTGTTGCATTTAAATGATCAGTTTTCTTGTTGCATTTAAATGATCAGTTTTCTTGTTGAATTTAAATGATCAGTTTTCTTGTTTTTAAATAATCAGTTTTCTTGTTGCATTTAAATGATCAGTTTTCTTGTTGCATTTAAATGATCAGTTTTCTTGTTTTTAAATGATCAGTTTTCTTGTTGCATTTAAATGATCAGTTTTCTTGTTGCATTTAAATTATCAGTTTTCTTGTTGCATTTAAATTATCAGTTTTCTTGTTTTTAAATGATCAGTTTTCTTGTTTTTAAATGATCAGTTTTCTTGTTGCATTTAAATGATCAGTTTTCTTGTTTTTAAATGATCAGTTTTCTTGTTGCATTTAAATGATCAGTTTTCTTGTTTTTAAATGATCAGTTTTCTTGTTGCATTTAAATGATCAGTTTTCTCGTTGTATTTAAATTCGAAACTGGAAATGTATCGAGTTTTCAAAATGATTTTAGTTCAGTATAAGGAGAGTGTTGACCCCCGTGCAATCGTTTAATAGGCCTATAATTTGTAACATAATTTGTCAAGAATTCGATCTTAATAAGTTATTACATTAGAATTATGTATACCAAAAAAATTATGATACCTTGAATCAAAAATATTTGAGTTTCTTTAAAAATGCAATATAATTTATTTTTTTTAAAGTATTCACGCACAGAAATATTATATTGTATGTAGGTAATGAACGCATAATTCCAAACTAAGATCTTAAAAAACGATTCTCACCACAGATTCTCATTATAGAGCCACAGTTGTAGAAATAAAATCAAATCACATAAGGAAAAAAAAACAAACATCAAGTTATAATGTCCAGATTTCCAGCAGCGGTTGCTGTGATGAAACAAGAGCCAAAAGGATAAACAGGAGAAGATAAAAATATCCTCAAAGGATCAAAGGCGCTGATTGGCGTTGGGAACCGAAAACACACATATCCATTTTTATCAATAAAATATTATGATGGCATACATCATTCAATAGACAGAGATTAACAGATGGTCTATTCTAATACTTTCAATCCTTCTCCGATATATTGCGCCACGCTCCATCTGTTTAGGGGGGGGGGGGTGCGATTCATCTTGAAATTCCTAGCAACTTTAGGCATGGCTTTGACTCAATCCTCACCAAAGCTAAGACAAGCAACAACAAAAACCCACAACATCCCAAAGCACCCCGGGTGGATGGGACTCGTTAGCCTTGGACGGCAACTCTTCTAAGAGAAGGCGGACTCTAAATTAAAACCAGGAGCAAGAATGATCAATAAATTGAATGCGGGCCGTCAAATATAGGAGAAAAAAAATTAATAAAAATAAACTCGCTAACATTTAGTTTTGAATCGCTATACATTAAACCCGATTCTCTTATTTTTCGCCTTACGATTTACTTTGAAATCATGCATTTATTCTCATATGTTCAGACGTGTAAACAAGGAAGCGGCTGGTGGGGGAGGGGAGTTTCCGCCCCCGGGAGACACTTATTATAGGAGGGGCGGCATTTTCAGAAAACCGCAGAGATTTTTTTAAAATAAAAGATGGCCCAGTAAAAATCTTGGCTCCTTTCACTAGTGGCCCTAGCTCTTCCTATGTCACTAGTGACTCTAGCTCTGCGTATTTCACTGCTGGCTCTTCCTATGTCACTGGTGGCTATAGCTCTTCCTATAACACTAGTGGCTCTAGCTCTTCCTGTGTCACTAGTGGCTCTAGCTCTTCCTACGTCACTGGTGGCTATAGCTCTTCCTATGTTACTTGTGGCTCTTGCTCGGGTGGCACTAGCTCCGGTGGCACTAGCTCGGGTGGCTCTAGCTCGGGTGGCACTAGCTCTTCCTACGCCACTGCGTATCCTACAAGGCAATTCTTGTCTGGAGACAAACATGAATTAGAATCAGTTTTAAAGGACACCGTTGACTTGAAATAATAGACGAATCCCGAGGCCACACCACACTTGTCAAGACTTCTCACGACATGTACACACTTCTTGACAGCCACACCCACACTTGTCAACACTTCTCACGATATGTACACACTTCTTGACAGCCACACCACACTTGTCAAGACTTCTCACGACATGTACACACTTCTTGACAGCCACACCCACACTTGTCAACACTTCTCACGACATGTACACACTTCTTGACAGCCACACCACACTTGTCAACACTTCTCACGACATGTACACACTTCTTGACAGCCACACCGCACTTGTCAACACTTCTCACGACATGTACACACTTCTTGACAGCCACACCCACACTTGTCAACACTTCTCACGACATGTACACACTTCTTGACAGCCTCACCACACTTTTCAACACTTCTCACGACATGTACACACTTCTTGACAGCCTCACCACATAAGACAAATTAGAATGATAAAAAGTGGTTAAAAGATTTTGGCTGGCTGTTTCAGATCGAGCGGCCCACGACGACTTTGTTTTTGGATTCACTCCCTTTATTTTTTTTTTCTTATTTTTTGTTAAA
This sequence comes from Lymnaea stagnalis, assembly GCA_964033795.1. Taxonomy (NCBI): domain Eukaryota; kingdom Metazoa; phylum Mollusca; class Gastropoda; family Lymnaeidae; genus Lymnaea; species Lymnaea stagnalis. Next base: position 259,305 of record CAXITT010000239.1, on the reverse strand, counting down.
AGAGTTACATTTTCAGAATTAAAATTTTTATTGGTTGATTAATTATAATTTTAAAATTTTCTTTGGTTGGCTCATTATCATATTTCTTTTGTTCCGCATATTTGATATCTTTGGGGAGCCTGTAGGGTGTAGAGATTTATTCCTTTTGTGGCTATATTTTCGTTACAACCTGAAATAAAGTGTGTAAAAGTGTGTTTCATGAAACTGTAAGTTGGATTTTCATTATTTCTTTAGTTTATAATTAGTTGGGGCCCTTTTTTATTGTTTTTTGTTAATTTTATAGTTTTCTTGCCAATGTGTGAAATTCCACGTGTTTTCACTTGCGGATTTACGGCTAGTTTTTAGGGTTCAGGTTAGGCTTAGGGATCGATTTAGGGTTAGGGTTAGGCGTAGGGATCGATTTAGGGTTAGGCATAGGGATCGATTTAGGGTTAGGCATAAGGATCGATTTAGGGTTAGGGTTAGGCATATGGGTCGATTTAGGGTTAGGCATAGGGATAGATTTAGGGTTAGGCATAGGGATCGATTTAGGGTTCAGGTTAGGCATAGGGATAGATTTAGGGTTCAGGTTAGGCATAGGGATAGATTTAGGGTTCAGGTTAGGCATAGTGATAGTTTTAGGGTTCAGGTTAGGCATAGGGATAGATTTAGGGTTTAGGCTAGGCATAGGGATAGATTTAGGGTTCTGGTTAGGCATAGGGATAGATTTAGGGTTCAGGTTAGGCATAGGGATAGATTTAGTGTTCAGGTTAGGCATAGGGATAGATTTAGTGTTCAGGTTAGGCATAATATATTTAGGGTTCAGGTTATGCATATGGATAGATTTAGGGTTCAACTTAGGCATATGGATAGATTTAGGGTTCGGGCTTGGCATAGGGATAGATTTAGGGTTCGGGTTAGGCATAGGGATAGATTTAGGGTTCAGGTTAGGCATAGGGATCTATTTAAGACAATTTTTTTCATACATTTTGAACGTTTTCTTCCTAATTTTATTAAAGGTGAATTATTTTATTTTTCCATGGCCGCCATCTTGGTTGCCTCGACCAGTGAATACGTAAAAGTCTGTCTTAAATTACCTTTTTGTTATATGTGTCGGTAGTTTTCAGTTTTAAAATAATATTAGTGTCTGCTTTTAAAATTTTTTTTTTTATAAATTGCTGCTTTAAACATTTTAAACCGATCGTTTTAAATAGAGCTATTTCTTGTCTGTGTTCAGATAATGCAGAGGCGCCCCCGGGGAGGGAAACGTCCACACCTCAGAGTAATTAGAGACAAGACTGGGAGGAGGGGGGGGGGCTTAACTTGAGTGGAACTCTTCCGTTGAGGAGGTAACAGGGAAGAGGAAGTTACCGGCCCTGGCTGTCTTCAGTTTCCGGATAGTGAATCCCTTGGGTTTTAGGGCTTAGACTTGCAGACGTGTAGACTTCTGCACTGGCGTGTACACGTGACTGTTGGTATGCAGCAGGTTGAGTGGAAGATTGTGTTTCTATCATTTTAACTTTTTTTTTTTTTTTTTTTTTTTTTTTTTTTTTTTTTTTTTTTTTTATTTTTTTTTTTTTTTTTTTTTAAATTTTTTTTTTTAAAATTATTTTTTTTTGGGTTTTTTTTTTTTTTTTTTTTTTTTTTTTTTTTTTTTTTTTAATTTTTTTTTTTGCCTTAATTTTGTCTTTGCAGTTCTTTAACATTTAATTTTTAAAATACATTTTTTCAGAGTTGTTTTACTATCTTTAACAAAAAGTATCCACTTTTTTAACTTAAAAAAAATCGCTCGCAAACTCGAACATAAACTCAAACACAAACAAAACATGTGTGAATGCAAACGATAAATGAAAGGCAATCTGCATGAATATGTTACACGACTTATGTAAAGACTAATGTCAAATAAACTACCTTACAGCACAGCGTGTCTGAATGAACGCTTAGATCTAGTCGATTTGTTTTAACCAAAAGTTGGATACAAAGACATTACGAATAGTATTGTAGTCTCTAGTTCCTTGTCCCCCCTCCCAACCTTTAAGAGGTTGGAGGGGGGGGGGGACATACGCCAGGCGGGCACTGTCAATCAAGATTATCGCTGGGCATTTTACTCTTTGTTAGAGGAATTTTTGTGTTCCTTTTTTTTTTTTTTTTTTTTTTTTTTTTTTATTTTAAAAAAAAGGGGAAAAAGTTTTTGGACCCCCCGCCCCACCCCAACCCCA